>JAWQEG010005736.1:0-24614 GCA_033782935.1 Petrolisthes cinctipes
TATCTGAAGGACTCGATTACCTCCAATTTCCTGACAACATCAACCCATATTACATCCATTATTTCAAGCGGGTACGTGTACTCTTTTGAATATTTTGGAGGGCTACTGATTCCTCCAAGCCATGCCACGAAACATGCAGATCCCCCATTAATTAAGGGACCCTATGATGTAGTAAAAAAAAGAAAAGTATTAGAGATAAACGAGTCCTTCAAATATTGCCACGAACACCGCCTATATATATATATATATATATATATATATATATATATATATATATATATATATATATATATATATATATATATATATATATATATATATATATATATATATATATATATATATATATATGCAAATAAATCACTTGGTGGCACGTGATCCAGGAATATGCGTAAATCCATTCTGTATTTCCCCTGAAGATGTGAATACACGAAAGCGCTTGGGACTCCGTGTTTATTTTTCCTTCCTTGTGGATTTACGCATATATATATATATATATATATATATATATATATATATATATATATATATATATATATATATATATATATATATATATATATATATATATATATATATATATATATATATATATATGGAAGGAGTTTGTTTCGTGGCATGATCAGGTGGAATCAGAAGCCTCCTATTTTCATACACGATCACAGGGTCATTAAAGATACATTGGAGTCGTCTGTTTCGTGGCATAGTTTAGAGGAATCAGAAGCGTTCCAATTTACCCTTAAGGTGGTAATTTCCTTTTGGTAAATTGAAGTGCCTTGATTCCTCCAAAGTATGCCAGGAAACAGGCCAATTTAACAAATATAAAGGTGTTCTGTTGCTTGGAATAATTTGGAGGAGTCAGTTGCTCCAGATTTACTAACACAAAACTTCACCTCAAGACAGATATCATGAGGAAGGAACGAGTGCATCTTATCATCACCAGGGGAAATAAAAATACAAATATACAACAAACCAGAATAAAATAGATAAATAACAATAATAACAAAAATAAAATAATAAAAATAATATTAATAAAAATAAATAAATAACAAATCATAGTAATAATAATAATGATAATAATAATAATAGTAATAATAATAATAATAATAATAATAATAATAATAATAATAAGTAAAATAAATAATAAAACAAAAACAAATAATAAATAACAAATCATAATAATAATAATAAAAAAATATATGTATATAATAATAATGATGTAAAACCATCCGATCTGTCAAGGCTTCTCAGACCTTGATCAGTTATGCGGTCCTTAGGGTACACTGGTCAGTTCCTTCAGTCCACTTAGAACAGGTTAACATTTAGTGGTGTGTGTGTGTGTGTGTGTGTGTGGTAATAATGTTCGTGTGTGTGGTAATAATGTTGGTGTGTGTGTGTGGTAATAATGTTGGTGTGTGTGTGTGGTAATAATGTTGGTGTGTGTGGTGATAATATTTGTGGTGGTGTGTGTGTGTGTGTGTGTGTGTGTGTGTGTGTGTGTGTGTGTGTGTGTGTGTGGTGATAGTGGTGGTGTGTGTGTGTGTGTGGTGATAGTGGTGTGTGTGTGTGTGTATGTGTGATAATGGTGGTGTTTGTTTGTGTGTGTGTGTGATGAGGGTGGTGGTATGTGTGTGTGTGGTAATAATGTTGGTGTGTGTGTGTGTGTGTGTTCCTCTCATTACACTTTAAGCATAGGCAATTACATATATATTTAAGTAACTACATATAGCCTCTTATATATATATGGCAATAAAGTCAACAACATAGAAAACTACATATGGAAATAGTGGTAAGAGTACTGTACTTAATATATGTAGCACAGAAAGTAGATAATTTGATGGTTGTTACAGAGAGGAGAGAGAGAGAGAGAGAGAGAGAGAGAGAGAGAGAGAGAGAGAGAGAGAGAGAGAGAGAGAGAGAGAGAGAGAGAAAATATCCTAATTTTGAGGTAATCCAAAATGAGAGAGAGAGAGAGAGAGAGAGAGAGAGAGAGAGAGAGAGAGAGAGAGAGAGAGAGAGAGAGAGAGAGAGAGAGAGAGAGAGAGAGAGAGAGGAGAGAGAGAGAGAGAATCCTATTTTAGCGGTAATCCGAAATGCGATCCAATGTGTCAAGAGGTAATTTAGCGCTAATAGAATTCACAGTGGGGGTAAAAATGAACCACCATTACATACCGTAACGAGAAGACATTTTACTAGACACTGTATACTTCTCTCTCTCTCTCTCTCTCTCTCTCTCTCTCTCTCTCTCTCTCTCTCTCGTTTGATCACATTTAAGATTATAGGTAAGATAGTAATTTTATTTTTTTCTCTCTCATTTAAGATTACTAGTAAGATAGATTTCTCTCTCTCTCTCTCTCTCTCTCTCTCTCTCTCTCTCTCTCTCTCTCTCTCTCTCTCTCTCTCTCTCTCTCTCATAAAATTATTAACTCATTAAATACAATAGTTATCAAAGGGTTAAACTAATACCAGACGATTTTTATATAAGTCGCATAAAACACCCAACAACAACAACTCATTCAAAGGATAAACAGATGACTGATATTTACGAGGGTATGAGTAATGACCCACCGAACCAAATTGTTGTCGTAATACGCTGAGCCGAGTAAAGCCGAGTTGAACCGAGCCGACCCGAGAAGAGTGGAGATGAGCTTAGTGGAGAGCAGAGAAGAACCGAGCCGAGCTGAGCCTATAGCAGAAGCGAGTCAAGCCGAATATGAAACGAGTCAAGCCAGCCGAGTCGAGCCGAGCCGAGCCAAGCAGAATCGAGTCAAGCTAAGAAGAGCGGAATCAAGCCGAGCAGAGCCGAGCAGAATCGAGTCAAGCCGAAAATGAAACGAGTCAAACTATGCCGAGCCGAGAGTAGCATAGTAAGCAACCAAGCAACCAGCAGGGAGGAGGCATGAGTTCCCATCCAATTATATAAGTGAGACAGGATGGATATATTTTCCTAACATTCACTAGTAATGCAGGCAGTGTACGGTTGGCCTCAGGAATTCTTATACAGGCTATATGGAAAGATAGGTAATTATTCTGGAAGTACTGCAATGAATGGTCTACTAAGTGACTCTGTGATTAGCAAAACAACAAACCTAATAATATAATAATGTTGTATTTCAGTTACGTAGTGTTACATTTTCTATATGTTGTAAACCCTCGAAAACAAGAGAGTGTGTACGAATTTTTGTGGCCAATAGTACACTCGTGATACGTAATTTCTGACCAGAGACGAACGGCAGGCACCACACATATATATACCTGCATTCGAATTCAGCCCCTATATATATGTGTACTGGGTGGGGAAATGAGCTATAGCAGGCGATTCGACGCTTTCTGCTCCTCACACTCTGGTCAGAAATTATGTATCACGAGTGTACATCCTTTGGCAACTCTATACTCAAGACAGACAATACAACAAGATGGACAGGACGGGATGGGTGGGAAAGGGAAGGGAAGTAAACACAACATTATGGTGGTGGGGATTAACAGTGGGAATATAGGGGTTTACAGGGATTAACAGGGGGACTAACAGGAGGAATAACAGGGGCCAACAAGGTTTAACAGGGAGACCAACAGGGACTAACATGGGCTAAAGGGATTTCAACATGGACTAACAGGGGGACCAACAGTGACTAACAGGGAGGGACCAACAGTGACTAAGAGGGAGGGACCAACAGTGACTAACAGGGAGACCAACAGGAGGACCAACAGAGAGACCAACATGGACTATTAATTTGTGAGTACTAACGGGTACGGTACTATTAATTTGTGGGTACTAACAGGAACTATTTTTGTGTACAAACGACTAACAGGACACCAACAGGAGACCAACAGGAAATCAAATAAACCAACAGGGAACCATTACATAACAACAGTAGTCACGAGCACAAATATGTATCTAGGTATTCGAATCTCCGTGACACTCTACTATAGGTATTCGAAGCACACATGAATAATTTATTAGTGCTCATGACTGTACCACCAGGGGTTTGCCGTCAAGGTTTAAATCGCCTGTTGTTATTCCAAGTGCCGTATTTTTTTTTTTTTTTTTTTTTTTTTGTAAGACTTAATTAAGGTGGAAGTACAATGTTGGTAAATCTGGACCAGCAAATGATTCCTCCAAACTATTCCAAGCAACAGGCCACCATTATTGTTGTTCATCTGGTCCTGTCTCCTCCATGGCATACTTTGGAGGAATCAAGGCACTCCAATGTAACAGAAGTTAATTTCCTTCCCCTTTAAGTCGTCCATTTATGTATGTGTTGAGTGTTACTGGATTCTCCTCAGCTGAATAAAATCGTCAAGATGTGATCACGAAAACATTACCGAATAACACACGTAAATATTTTGTCATTCCCAGACACGTAATTAACATGTCAAGAATGACAATAGTATTTCTAACATTCTCATATACCCTAACCCAAAGCATAAAAAATGTTAGGTTGCATTAGACGTGAAATAACAAGAAAAATAATAAAAATAACAGATAATAATACACAAATCACAAACAATAAAAAAAAAAAAAATAGTAATAAAAATAACAGATAATGATACACAAATCACAAACAATTACAAATAAAAACACAAATTCTAACACAACCCATTTACTAGTCAGCATGCTCAGAATAATTCAGGCGTATCACACTTGTCTATATATATTTGGGTAATGTGTGGCCGTGGACCAATTGTTGTTGTCATACTCGTGAAGCCTGTAGTAATAATAATAATAATAATAATAAAAATAAAAATAATAATAATAATAATAATAATAACTTTGTAGCTCGGTTGGATCAGATGGAAAATAGTGTGTGTTGTAGCATTTATTAGAGGAGATGTATAATAATAATAATAATAATAATAATAATAATTTTGTAGCCTGGTTGGTTTAGATGGGAAATAGTGTGTGTTGTGTGTGTCATTTATCAGAGGAGATGTATGTACCCCCGGACGCCCAAACCCGAAATGATATTAGGGAAATGGTAACTAGGTTTGTACACTCGTTAATTCATCATTGCATTTGACGTTTTGGGCTACACACACACACACACACACACACACACACACACACTAAATTTGGCGTTTTAGCTGTTCACTACACACACACACACACACACACACACACACTAAATTTGGCGTTTTAGCTGTTCACTAAATACACACACACACACACACACACTAACGATACGATTTGTGATGTTTTAGGTGAATTGGAGACACCGAACGTTCTGATACTTCCACAACAAAACAGATTCCCTCAAAATTGTTATTACTGTATTGTTAAGCAGAATTTGGAGTGGTATGTATAGCCTCCAATTATATTCATCCTTAATCCGAGTCTTCAACAAAAACACGCTAACTCTACGGACAACACACACACACACACACACACACACACACACACACATAGACCTGTACACACAATACTTTAGTCTTATCTTATCCACACATTTATTAGGTATTCAGAATTATGCCTCTATCCCAGGAGTCCTAACTATGCCAAGAATTGTATGATAAGGTACTAAAACAAATATATTTATTTTATATAAGAAACGGGATTAAAACAAATATACTTTTTATATATATGCAAGATACGGGACAAAAACAAATATACTTTTTATATATATGCAAGATACGGGACAAAAACAAATATACTTTTTATATGCAAGATAGGGTACGGTATTATCAAACAGAAAAAAAAATACCCCGTAACTCTCGATTTTTTATTCGTACGAGCCGTACTACGTGGGTATTGGCTACGCCTGGTTGACGAGTGCAGGCCGCTATTACCCTGATCCTTATCAATGAACCCACACTGACGCAACCAGACTGGTGTGACGAGTTGAATCTCACCTTCGGGATAACAACGGTGCAATTTCAGCGTTCTTACTTTATTTTTACTTCTTTTCTACGACGCGTATGTCCTAATTGTACTGTAAATTTTTCTTTCTATTCTTTTACGACAAATATGACCTAATTGTACCGTAAATCATATGACGTTATAAGGGAGGTAATTCTTGTTAGTCAATTAGAGTGCTAGTTTGTAATTTCTCTCCTTAAGGGACCCTGTGATCTTGCATGAGAATTGGAGGCTTCTGATTCCTCCTGACTATGCCACAAAAGAAGCTCCTTTCATACGGGTAGTGTTTCGTGGCAATATTTGAAGAACCCAATTACCTCCAATTTTCCGACTACATCACAGGGTCTAAAAAAAAAAAAAAGAGAGAGAGAGAGAGAGAGAGAGAGAGAGAGAGAGAGAGAGAGAGAGAGAGAGAGAGAGAGAGTTAATATCGTGCAGTAATGGTTTTCATGTCAGATATTCCAAAAGGTACCCACAAGCAGTAAATAGTTACCCCCTCAAGCCTGGATAACAATAAGGGGGTAAATTGGAAGGAGACATAATAACAGCATCTTTATCTCATCTCCTGGGGGCATTTCTGAATCTCTCTAGTGAATCCTTCAAATTATGTCACAATAAAGATCCCCTATCAGAAACAATGATGTGATTTTTGAAGCTCTCTAGTGAATCCTTCAAATTAGGTCACAATAAAGATCCCCTATCAGAAACATTGATGTGATTTGTTTCCTGATATAGTTTGGAGGAATGAGTAGCCATCCAATTTACAAAAGAGATGATAACCTTTAATAGAACAGAGTATTGGTATCCGAGGCTGTCATTTTAAGGGGAGGATGGTTGGCTACTACTAATTCCCCCAAACTATCCCGGGAAACAAATCACTCCAGTGTTACTAATAGGAGATCTGTTTCATGCCATAGTTTAGAGCAATCAGTAGCCCTTCAATTTATACAGTGTTGGTAAATATGGAAGAGCAACCGATTCCTCCATACTATTCTAAGCAACACCAGGCCACTATTAGGTTCATTAATCTGGCTCTGTTCCCTGACATACTTTGGAGGAATCAAGTTATTCTTCTACTATCAGCAAATACCGGTACTAGATAGGCTAATTGGAAAACCAGAACTTGTACTTGTGGTCTGATGTAGGAATGCTTTTACTCATCCCTTACGCGCACGCGCGCACACACAAACACACACACACATCTTTATAATAACACACACACACGCACACACTCTTTATAATAACAAAAACACACACACATCCTTATAACACATACACACACAAGCATCCATATAACACACACATACATCCTTACAATAACACACACACACAAACACACACACATCCATATAATACCACACACACATCCTTATAATAACACACATAAACATCCTTGTAATACCACACACACATCTGTATAATAACAAACACACACACACACATCCTTATATAAACACACACACATCCTTATAATAACACACACACACCTTTGTAATATAACATACACACACACACACAGGTACAAAGAACAATTAAATATAAAGACTGCTGTAAAATGTTACAAGAAGACTTGGACGAAATGGTTGACTAGAGTAATAAAAGGCAAATGGAGCTTAATGCAGATAAGTGTCATGTTATTAAGTTTGGAAGAAGCGAGAGAAGACCAAATTGCCAGTACAAGCTTGGAAATAAAATATTAAATAAAGCAGAGAAAGAAAGAGATTTAGGGGTAACTATAAATAAGAAATTGACACGAGATGATCATATAAATGAAAAAAGTGAGAAACATGTATACATTGTTAGCAAATATGAGAGTGGCCTTCACTTATATAGACGAAGAAATGGTCAAGAAAATAATCACATATTTTATAAGGCCTACCTTGGAATATGCTGCAGTACTGTAGTATGGAACCCACATTTAAAGAAACATATCACTAAATTAGAAAAAGTACAAAGAGCAGCAACAAGATGGGTACCAAGTCTAAGAGAACTAAGCTATGAAGAAAGAGAAGAGGAAATAAAAGTTACTTAAACCGGAAGAAAGACGAAAGAGAGGAGATATGATTATGGCTTACAAATGTATCACAGAAAAAATAAAGATAGATATAGAAAACTTGTGTCAACAAGGAATACCTAAAAAGAGAGGCCACAGTAAAATATTAATCAAAAGAAGAGGAGATAAAGATGTACAGAAATATAGCTTTCCATTGGAACAAATTACCAAAAGAAGTGGTGTGTGCCAAAAACATACATAACTTTAAAGAAATATATGATAATTGGGTTTTAAAATAGAGCACATTACGAGCTTAACTCAATCCCGTAAATATACAAATAGGTAAGAACAAATAGGTAAGAACACACACACACACATCCTTATAATAACAAGCCATAACCTATTAAAGTAATGGGCGTAAGGAGAGAGTTAAATTGGCATGATAGCAGGATTCGTACCCCCTGGGAATCATTGTTTTGATTACACTCACATCATGGGTAGACTTATTAATACTTCTTGTTGTTGTCTATCCCATTATACACTCCTTTCGAAAGTTTGGTTATCTGGTGAAGGCTATATTGTATTGGCCTCATATTACCTTTATTTGGTCAATTAGTGGGTTGCTGATTCCTCCAAACTATGACAGGAAACAAGTTAAACATATCACCTGTTTGTTACTAAATGGGGTAGATCTATTTCGTGTCATACTTTGGAGGATTCAGTGTCACATTACTTTGAGGGGATTGCCTAGTATACTTTTGGTACATTAGAGTGCCTTGATTCCTCCAAAATATGCCAGGAAACAGAACCAGATTAACAAGAATAATGGTGGCCTGTTGCTTGGAATACTTTGGAGGAATATGAGTAGCTCCATATTTACCCACACTGTACTATACCGCCTCAAAAGCTCATACAGGTAATATGCATATTCATTAATACTCTGCATCTGTCATTACCACCCAGGCTCTTCGATCGAGATATGGAGATCTTAGCGGCTCCCCTTAATGAAGACGAAGGAATATTTTACTTACTATTATTATTTTACTTACTATTATTATCATTATTACTATCATTATCCTTACTATTATTATTATACTTACTGTTATTATTACTATTACTATTATATTTACTATTTTTATTACTATTATTATTATTATTACTATTATTATTTCTATTATTATTATACTTACTATTACTATTAATATTATACTCACTATTATTATTATTATACTTACTCTTCAATTGACATTTAGAAATCGTAACGGCTTCCCCTAACCAAGGCGAAGTAACATTATGCATATTATAATCAAGTTAAGGGGACAGTACACTTTTGGTTCCTTGGAGCGTCTTGATTCCTCCAAATTATGTTAGGAAACAGGATCAGACCGGCAATAATAACGGTGGCCTGTTGCTTGGAAAAGTTTGGAGAAATCGGTAGCTCCAGATTTTCCAACCCTGTACTCTACCCTTAAGGACCCTGTGATCGTGTATGGAAATTGGAGGCTTCTGATACCACCTGGCCATGCCATGAAACAAGCTCCTTCCATATGGCTGGTGTTTTGTGGCAATATTTGAAGGACTCATTTATCTCCTATTTTCTGACTACATCACCGGGTCCCTTAGGGGAGATTCTCTCTTTGGTAAATTGGAGAGCTGATGATTCCTCCAAACTATGCCAGGAAACTGAAAACCTTAATGTTCCTAGTAGGGATCTGTTGTTTCGTGGCATAGCCTAGGTTAGTTTGGAGGAATCAGAGACCTTCCAATTCACCAACAAGAGAATCTCCCCTTAAAGGTACCTAGAATAATAAACTACTACAATAATTATGATCACATATGCGTCAACCAAGACTGAGAAGGTCAAGGTCAAAAGGTTTAGATTCCAGGACAAAGATTTGCAAAAGGGGGTCAGTGAATGGATGAATTAATTAAGAATGGAAAGGGGTCAGGGGGAAATGTATTCAGTTTTCTATTCGTATTTTAATCTTACTGGAATTGGGAGATGCATTCCAGTATTTATGCATGTAAAAAAAAAAATCACACTGCACTGAATAATCTTAAAAAACAAACCAAAAAACTTCATGTTGGGGTTGTGTCATTGTACGAATGCATGTGTTTGTAGCAGTAATATTCGGCTTTAATGTATACAGTATATTCCTCTAACGTATTCTATAGTATCTTTTAGAGGTCCACAAATGAGAACGCGATAAGAAAAGAAGGAAACAAGAAAAGTAATTAAACAATGGTAGGGTGAATAAGATAACAAAGGCTGGGAACAACCACTATTTTTTTAAGGACCCTGTTATCCTATATGAAAATTGGAGGCTTCTGATTCCTCCTGACCATGCCACGAAACACTCTCCATCCATATAGGTGTGTGTGTTTCGTGGCAATATTTGAAGGACTTATGTATCTCCAATTTTTTTGCCTATATAAAAATTGGTTGTTTCTGATTCCTCCTGACCATGCCACGAAACACGCTCCATCCATATACTGTAGGTGTGTGTGTGTTTCGTGGCAATATTTGAAGGACTCATTTATCTCAAAATTTCTGACTACATCACAGGGTCCCTTATGAACCTATATATTATGAGCACAGACGTAATTTCACCACCTAAATAAACATGAAAAGAACTCATAAGAACAATCATACCCTGTTTACCATTCCCCTACCATCTATATATAAACAAAGGCCCACATACTATTTTCTACCTATTCATATTTTCTCGGATTGAAGCACTACTGACGTCCACAGGATATTAATAATACTGACAATGCTAATACATAAACAACAGACTACAATAGCCTACACGTGTCAGGAAAATAGAACGATATTATAAGGTCAGTCAGCCGGTTTGTTATCACAGAAAAGAAAAAAAATATATCCCGTTGCTCCAGGAATAAATAAATATATAAATAAATAAATTCAGCTACACAGTCCTCACAAGTTATAATGAAGAGGAGCAGGTTTACCCCTTTCCTCTTATCTTTATTTTTATTTTTTTTTTAAGCTTACTCTCGACTTCACAACGTAACCTGAAACCCACAACACGAGCAACATAATAATACCACACTCGGGTTACAGATTATACACTGTGTTTACACCGTTTTAAGGTGGTAATACTTTTTTGGTACATTGGAGTGCCTTGATTCCTCCAAAGTATCCTAGGTAACAGGAGCATAAGAGCAAAACTAATGGTGTTTTGTTGCTTGGAATAGTTTGGAGGATTCAGTTGCTCCAGATTTACCAACTGTGTTACACGAGATCTATACAGCTTTGTTATTGTTTTTCTATCGTCATCTGTCTTCCTACACGAGACCTACTCAACTTTGTTTTTGTTTTTCTTTTTTAATTTGTCTTTCGTCATCTATTCTCAAGATAGATTTACTCGTCCCAAGTTCACACGTGTTCCCTATAAATCCTCTACCTGAGAATAAATCAAAGAATGAAAGAAGCCTTAGTTTATTATTCTGAGGACCTGCACGGTAAAGATAGGAGATAATATAATAACATGCATCTCTGTTGCTTGGTTTGGCACAGGATATGTATAGGTTAATTTAAGCTAGAGGTTACTAAAATAATGTTAGAGAGAATATTTGCTACTACTCTATGTTAGATAAGACTAAATATTATGTAGGTTAAATTAAAACATAGTATATATACTTTGTTAAAACTCATTAGCAGACATGTAAACAAAAAATCCCACTCACTGTCTTCCAGGCCACTGAGCGGGGTGAGTGGCGACGTAGGGGGAACCTGGAGAGTGGCAAGGGAGCAGAGTGGCAGACACAACACCACCACCACCACCACCACCGCACGCACCACCAAGCACTCCATCCCTCCTCCTTCCCCTCCTCTTCCCTGCCTCCACACTGCACCAGGCAACCACTTCACTCTTCCCCGGGGACAACTAACTTTCTACTGTCGCCTGCACTCGAACCCTTCCCTTCCTTCATCCGCACATCGTCCATTTATTTACGAGCTTCTCCTCCTCCTGTTGTTGTTGTAGCCTTCATGCCTCCATCGGTGGTTGTATGGGTGGTACCGCACTTTCCAACAAGAGTTATATACAATTTCCCTTGGAGACTTACTGTAATGATGTGATAATTTCGTTGTATACTGTCTATCTTAATTAAGTATTATTTTGGTTCACACTTTATTACTTTTCTTAGCATCCAAACAGTGTAGTCTTATGCTTTTATATCTTTTAGGTGATATAATTTCGTTGTGAATAGTGTTTATCTTAATTGTTATTTTGGTTCACATCTTATTAGTTTTCTTAGCATTCACACAGTGCATTCTTTTTTGGAGGCGATATAACTTCGTTGTGTGTTAATTTTCTTGGCATCTAAACTGTGCATTCCTTGTTTGAGGTGATTCAATTTCGTTGTGTAGGTTGTACTGTTTATCTTGAGTATTTCTGTTCACATGTTATATTTTCTTAGCATCCAATCCGTGCATTCTTATCACTGCTACCAAGCCAAAACAATTATCATAACACATTAATTTGAGGAGAGTCACTCAGGCTAATTAAGTGTCGTGCCATAAATCTAATCTAAAGAGTTTTGTAATTTGGTGAGTATCTTCCTAGACGACTGCTGCATCGAAGTGTAATCAGTCCTTGCATTAAGTGGGTAGTATAGTGATGGTTAATACTAGAGCAACTGGGTTCCTCCTTAACAATTACAGGCAACAGGCCACTATTATTTTTGTTCCTCCTCTGGTCCTGTTTCCTGGCATACTTTGGGGGAATAATCAAGGCGCTCTAATGTACCAAAAGTATATAATTATAGTATCAAATAATTTTCCCACACATTTATTCAGGAGCTACAATTTATGTCTTCCTCATTTTTATTTATCACTTGCACAAACTTGGTACAGAACTTTCTTTCTAAACATTGAATTTATCTTGATTACATGTTTTTTAACTCCTTACGAAACATTATTAAAATTTTCTTCCAACTTTCACAACGCTGAAATAAAAAAGAAGAGAAATCACTGTAATGTGGCACCAGTAAATTTTTTAAGTACTCTGCTAAATCATATTACACCGCAAAGAGCTAAGTTGGCAAAAAAAATATATATATATCACAGCATGTAAACAATTATTATTATTACTATCCGCCTCACAGTTACACCGCCAAGGGATATAAATGCAGTTGTTATACTTGATACAGGGAAAGCGTAGTTAGTACAGTCGGCCTCAGGAATTCGTATACACCATGCACTGACATCAAGGGTTCATATAACAGCTAGAAAATTTGTTTGGCCCAGTACTTTCCAAACACTAAACTTTTCTAGTAATGATATTTGGGTAATACTCGGTTCATTAATTTCCAAACACCAAACTTTTCTAGTAATTATATATATTTGTGTAATACTCGGTCCAGTAATATCCAAACACCAAACTTTTCTAGTAATGATATATATATTTGGGTAATACTTGAATCAGTCAGCAGAACACATTGCCTACAGTATGTGCAGAATAAAATAAAGAACCCGTTTGACTAATGCTCTGTGTATGAATTCCTGAGGCCGACTGTACATGAATTCATTAGAAAGCCTCTTTGTTCATTTTGTGGCTAAATGTTGCGTCATTGTCGTTAACTGGTATAATGGTATCCAACTTCACAACACACCGCTGAAGGGGGAGATACATGATAGGGTTAGTCGGTGTGTCTTACGTTCTGTTATACCGTACTCTTTACCATCATCATCATCACCACAACCACAACTACCACCATCTCACCACAACTACCACCACTGCCACTGTCACCACCAATACTATCACTACTACCACCACCACAACCACAGCTACCACTACTACCACCATCTCACCACAACTACCACCAGTGCTAATGTCACTATCAATATCATCACTACCACCACTACCACTACTGCAACCTTAATCACCACCCCAACCACAGCTACCACAACTACCACCATCTGATTACAACTACCACCACTACCACTGTCACCACCAATACCATCATCACTATCACTACTACCACCACCGCTACCACTACTGCAACCATCACCACCACCACAACCACAACTACCACCATTTCACCACAACTGCCACCACCACCACTGTCACCACCAATACCATCATCACTACTACCACCACCGCTACCACTACTGCAACCATAATCACCACCACTATCATCACTACCAATACTGCCTCTACTACCACCATATCACTACAACTGCCACCACTACTACCACCGCTACCACTACTGCAACCATCATCACCATCACTATAATCACTACCACTGTCACCATCAATACCATCATCACTACCACTATTAACACCGCTACCACTACAACTACAGCAACCATAATCACCATCACTATCATAATTACCCCTTCTACCTCTACTACCCCCCCCAATCTCATCACAACTACCACCACTACCACTGACATACCATCAATACCACTACTACAACCATCATCACCAACATCACTACCATTACTACCAATTCATGCCAACCACTACTACTATCACTACTACCACTGCCTCTAATAATTTCAAAGTTTTACATAGATTAATTTTAAGTGTACAGTAGGCTTATACATTTCGGGGTCCATCGTGTCTTGTTGGAACTTCATACTTTTGGTACATTGGAGTGCCTTGATCCCTCCAAATTATGCCAGGAAACAGACTCAGATGAAGAAAAATAATGATATCCTGTTGCCTGGAATAGTTTGGAGGAATCATTTGCTCCAGATTTACCACCCACAACAACAAGAGATTGGGAAACTTATTTTAATTTCCCTAATGTAAATGGCATTAGGGAAATTAAAATAAGTTTCCCAATCTCTCAGTGACAAGTGTGAAAAAATGTAATCCCAGTCTAATGTTGCTGCACCTCCCAACCCTGACTGACGTTAATTAAGTGGGCAGTATACGTGTGCTATATATTGGAGTACCTTGATTCTTCCAAAGTATATGCCAGGAAACAGGACCAAATGAACACAAGTAATGGTGGCCTGTTGTTTTGTATCTTTTGGAGGAATAATTTGCTCCAGATTTACCAACAGTGTACTATCCCTCCCCCCTTCTTAATACATCATGGCTAAGTCGTCCAGAAATAGAACTTTGACCCTTAATGACCCTGTGATCGTGTATGAATATTAGAGGCTTCTGATTCCTCCTAACTATGCCATGAAACAAGCTCCTTCTATATAGTACCGTAGTGTTTTGTGGCAACATTTGAAGGACTCACTCACCTCCAATTTTCTGACTACATCACAGGGTCCCATTTATGCAAACGCCAAATGATTTTTCTTGTGGGGGAAAAAACTACAGACGTCCACTAGATAAGCAACACCGGTTTTTCCCTCACTGATATTACGGTCAGACTAACACCAGACGACTTGAATGCCACGTACTAAACACATTCAGAGGAAAAAAAAGACAACACGGACATTGGATGGAGTAACTATGATGAGGTTTGTGGCATTCGTACCCAAGTGTTTAGTCTAAGGCCATCCAGATCATTTGAAGAAGTCATTAAAATTTTGTTCCTTCGGGTTTGACTAACAATATGATTCAACTCTGTTCTGTCATTGCTGGCGGCTTATAGAATTATTATCCACACTATTATTAATACTGGGTAACGATTAATCTTCAAACACCTTTCCTAATTTTCCGTTTATTACTTTCCACAACACAACAGCAGCATAACACAATAACAATTCTAGTCACGGTGTATGGTGTCACTTTAGTCACTTACACGCTGACCTTAGTGTTTATGCAATAATTAGTTCCCTCTATTCATCACTGCAATGTAATTCACACAATACACACATAATGCAAGAATTACACATGTTATTCCTTACGTTATCTCTCAAAATGGATACTTATTTATGGTTCAACTTAATGAAGGTCCACAAAACGTTTACATGTTCTCAGACCACATCCTATAGGCAAAGGGTCTATCACACTGACACGTTTTTCCTCCGTTTTCCGTCCATCATCCTCCGATCTAGATCTAAATTTCCCTCGCATAGGTTCGTCGTTGTCTTCTACACCTCTTAAAACGGGTTGGAGGACGTAAGAAGCCTTAGGACGGAGGAAAATAGGCCCGTGTGATACCTGTTTCAGGGTTGTTGGTACAGTAACTGGGACACGTCTGAGGCAGCCACTAACAGAGAGTGTAGGAGCCACGACGGTACACTCCCACCCCTTCCCTGCCCATGCGGACACTGACTCGTACTCACAGTCTCACACACTGGCTGGGCTGGCTGGCTGGCAGTCTGTGGTGCCTCTGGCGCTCATTGGGTAGTCGGCGACTCTGTGGCGCTGCTTATAAATTACCAAAACTCGTTCATGTACTCTTCTCTTCCTAGTCTTCACTGGTTTGACCTGATATAGCCAACTTCCTAAATCGTTGTTAGCCAAACAAACTACGGTAACCAGTTCTAGAAAGGTAGAGGTTCATCTCTGGGTGGTCTAGATATCCAACTTCCTAACTCGTCCCTAGCCAAACAAACCACCGTAACCAGTTCTAAAGGTTCAGTGCTAATAAAATAATATCTCAGGGTAATTTAGTGCCATTATATATGATGCCATCCTCACCAGCCAACCTAACCCAAGACCATTCTTTCAAACAGTCACTTTCGCCATACATAGAAGATGAGAGAAAATGTTGCCACACAGCTTCTGGGTACTGTTAGGACAGGTTCCACACACACACACACTGATACCGGTTTAAGTGTTTTATTGTTTTATTCGTGATGGTAGAAATGTACTCCGTTTGTAGATCTTTCAGCTGGGAATGTAAATATTATAGTGATCGTATCTGTGCATCCTTTTAATTTTTATGCACAGACACCAACACTGTTATAGATCAATCTGAAACCTCATTAATACGATTCACAACATTGGAGACTAAGACTACACTATCGGGGGTTGAGAGAAAATGCTAATAAGGCACCTCTGATCCATCCCCAACAGTTGCTTCACCACCTCAGCATAATTACACATCATTATAACCAGCCTTCCTTACAAGTGATGGTGGCAGAATATTAATGATCTAAGAGTTTCCTGTGTCTCTTTTAATTACTGTTGTGTCGACTCTATTATCATTTCCAGCCATATTCTGTTTTCTGGCGTCTATAACACACACACACAAACACACACACACATTGAGAGAGAGAGAGAGAGAGAGAGAGAGAGAGAGAGAGAGAGAGAGAGAGAGAGAGAGAGAGAGAGAGAGAGAGAGAGAGAGAGAGAGAGAGAGAGAGAGAGAGATTGTGACATGCTCTTTTACAGTGTGTTATTCCTCCCTCCCTGTTACCTTGTTGTTGTGTTATTCCTCTGTCTGTTACTTGTTCATATCTTCTTACTCATTCATAGGAGGTATTTTCATTGTTACTCACATCATCCATCCTTCATCGTGTTATATATTCTGTGTTACTCGTCTATGCACGTTACTCTAATTATATCTTATTGTTTTATTTTGTTCCTCCATTTCCATAATCCGTTTCCCTTTCTCTTACTCCTCTCTACGTTATTAATTCTTACTCTGTCTCCTACTCCTACAATCCGCTACTACTACCACGAAACACCACACACCTATATTGAAGGAGCATATTTCGTGGCATAGACAGGAGGAAACAGAAGCCACCAACTCTCTCTCATACAAGAACACAGGGTGCTTAAGTTGTTCCATCACGTATGTTGTATCTTCCTCCCGTGTGTGTGTGTGTTGATAATGGTGGTGTGTGTGTGGTGATAATGGTGTGTGTGCTTGTGTGTGCATGTGTGGTGATAATGGTGATGGTGGTGTGTGTGTGTGTGTGGTGATAATGGTGTGTGTGCGTGTGTGTGTGGAGATAATGGTGGTGGTGGTGGTGGTGGTGGTGGTGGTGGTGGTGGTGGTGGTGGTGGTGTGTGTGTGTGGTGATAATGGTGGTGGTGTCTGTGTGTGTGTGGAGATAATGGTGGTGTGTTTGTGTGTGTGTGGTGATAATGGTGGTGGTGTGTGTGTGTCTGGTGATAATGGTAGTGTTTTGTGTCTGTGTGTGGGGATAACGGTGTGTTGTGTGTGTGTGTGTGTGTGTGTGTGTGTGTGTGTGTGTGTGTGTGTGTGTGTGTGTGTGTGTGTGTGTGTGTGTGTGTGTGTGTGTGTGTGTATATAATGGTAGTAGTGTGGTGATGATGGTAGTGTGTGTGTGTGTGTGTGTGTGTGTGTGTGTGTGTGTGTGTGTGTGTGTGTATATATAATGGTAGTAGTGTGGTGATGATGGTAGTGTGTGTGTGTGTGTGTGTGTGTGGTAATAAATGGTGTGTGTGTGTGTCTGTTCCTCTCAGTTCCTTTCTCCACACTATTCCCCCAAGCACCGTGCCATGAAAAGAATACACTATTACCGTCAATCATCATTAGTTATAATACATATAACTTCACTACGGGTGTGTATATCCTTCCTCCTTGTAAAATGGTCTTTCTCAACTTTCCCCACACATTCTCTCTCTCTCTCTCTCTCTCTCTCTCTCTCTCTCTCTCTCTCTCTCTCTCTCTCTCTCTCTGTATGTGTGTGTGTGTGTGTGTGTGTGTTTGTTTGCGTGTGTGTGTTTGTTTGTTTGCTTGTGTGTGTGTGTGTGTGTGTGTGTGTGTGTGTTTGTTTGCTTGTGTGTGTGTGTGTGTGTGTGTGTGTGTGTGTGTGTGTGTGTGTGTGTGTGTGTGTGTGTGTGTGTTTGTTTGTTTGTTTGTTTGTTTGTTTGTTTGTTTGTGTGTGTGTGTGTTTGTTTGTTTGCTTGTGTGTGTGTGTGTGTGTGTGTGTGTGTGTGTGTGTGTATGTGTGCGAGTGTTTTTTTTTTTTTTTTTTTTTTTTTTTTTTGAGGCTCTCTGTTCATACCCCCCACCCCAACAACCACCACCACCACCATTAGGAATTTAGGGCGTATGGCAATTTGACACGTATACTGCATGGCCACTTTTATTACGTCAGTTAGCCTACCATAACCATAGCACCGTGATATGATATAACTCCATTCATACCCTTCTATGACCCTTCACTTTATACACACACACACACACACACACACACAAAACCGGAACACTTTGGAAATATAACATCATCTACGTTAAGGGGGTAATTCACTTTTGTTTACATTGGAGTGCCTTGATTCCTCCAAAGTATGCCAGGAAACAGAACCAGAAGAGCAAAAATACAGTAAATAAAGCATGGTGTTCCGTTGCTTGGAATAGTTTGGAGGATTCAGTTTCTCCAGATTTACCAACACAAAATTTCCCCCTTAAACTACACTGAGTAAAAAAAAATTATACCTGTATATATACAATCGAATGGAATAGTTTACGTTATAGTATAGTACATAAAAAAATATATATACTATATACTGCATAAGTAAAAAGGTAGAATGGTTAGAATAATTACTATGAATATATACACACAAGCGTAATATTTTGGAATGCAATAGTCTGTGTTAAAGTACAGTGGTTTGACAATCAATACGTTATGTGAGTAATTATGTTATGTTATGTGGGTAAATATGTTATGCAATGTTATGATGGTATGCTATGTGGGTAATTATGTTATGATGCAATGTTGTGTTATGTGGGTAATTATGATATGATGCTATGTTATGTGGTTAATTATGATATATTATGTGGAAAATAATGTTATGATGCTGTTGTGTTATGTTACCAGTATGTGGATAATTACAGTATGTAATGCAATGTGTATGTTATGTGGGTAATCATATGTTCAGAGAGAATATATATATGTACATGTGTGTAAAAAGAATATTGAAAAAAAAAAAAAAAAAAAAAAAAAAATATATATAAAGAACGATTCAGGATGTCACGTGGAGCAAACTAACTGGTGGCTACTGATTCCTCCAAACTATTACGAGAAACAGGTTACCTCAGTTTAGGTGTGTGCATAATCTGTTTTGTGGCGAAATTTGGAGGAATCTGCAGCTTCCAATACGCCTCCCTAAAAAAAAGAAGAATAAAATTACCCCCTTTTGGAAATGAACAATGCATCTTAAGTTCAGAGAAAATAATATTCAGATAATTATTTCGCCCCTCGTATATTATGAATTCAAGCAAAATGTACACAGATCTTCTTTTGATTGTATTTTATTTGTACTTTATTTTTATTTATTTATTCAGTATACACATATCATCTTGTAATTGTATTTTATTTATGCTTTATTTTTATCTATTTATTCATTGTACACAGATCTTCTTGTAATTGTATTTTATTTATGCTTTATTTTTATTTATGTATTTAGTGTATTCTTCTTTTCATTGAATTTTATTATATTATTATATATTGTACTCAGTGTTGCCTCAGAGTGTTGCATAGTTTGGAGGAATCATTAGCTCCAGTCCCCCCAGTTCGATCAACCATATCACCCACTCACCCACCTACCCACCCCACCCTCTTAATTAAGGTTGTTATATATTTTTGCTACGTTGGAGTGCTAAAATTCCTCCACAGCATGCCAAGAAACAGGTCCAGATTAGCAAATAATAATGGTGGCCTGTTGTTCGGAATAGTTTAGAGGACTCAGTAGCTTCAGATTTACCAACACTGGCATGCGGTTCCCCTTTGGGCTTAGGACATACACAGCATCGCCTCCTCCCTAACTAATCCATTAACACACACACACACACACACACACTCACACACACTCTCACTCTCTCTATTAAACCGAGTCGTCCAAGCGTAGCGTGTTCAAAAAATAAGAGTAAATTTACATAGATAATACATTACCAACTTGCCAACGTAGGAAGGAGATCGCTTGCTTGGATGGATTTTGAGGGCGTCTGATTCATGCAAACTATACCAGGAAACGAACAAACTGCCCATCTCGGCAAACGAGTCAAGTGTCTGCTGGTCTGTTTATAGGGCTACGCAAACTCCAACACACCCACATAAAAACGGCCCCCTCAACCTTGCCCCACCAATCCTGTTCCTTAACCTCCTCCTCCTCCCCCCCCCCCTCCTCCTCCTCGTTCCCCTGTTACTACGCCCTGCTTGTGTGTCTGTATGTCTGTCTGTTTGTTTGTCTGCTTGCTTCTTGTCTCTAGCAGCTTCTATCACTACAGCCTTTTACTTGTAATTCTTACCTTGCCTGAGTTCTCGCCCTCTTTTCCCGTCTCCTAATCTCCCCTCTGCTTTCCTGTTGCTTTTCTCCACTTTCCCTGTCTCATAATCTCTCCCATGTCGTCCCTAACCCTTACCCTCTTTTCACCTGTCAACCACAATATTCTTTGCCACATCTACATCGTCTGTTTAATCCCCTTTAACACCTGTCTAACTCAATAATCCGTCTACTCGTACACGGTCCCTCTTATCCTGTTCCACTTGTTCTTTCACTCAGTCGCTCGTCCTCTTTAGACCCAGTTTTCCTCTTCTCACTCTGTTGCATCTGTCTCGTCCCGTCAGCCAACGCAAGTACCCTTCCTTCTACTTCTGTCACCATACTGCATGCACCTGTCTCAACCAGTCCGTCCCTTGTTGTCAGGCCTGTCTATATTCACAACACAACTCCCTGCTTTCCATTTCACTGTCCCCGCCGCTCACTCTGTCGCATCTCCCTCGCCCCATAAATCTCCCTGCAGTCTTTACTTTCTCTATACGTTTTACCCAACCTCACCTGTCTTGTTTTCCATTTTACTGTCCCCCTCGCTAGTCCCATTAATCTCCCTGCAGTCTTTACCTTCTCTCTCTCTTTTATCCAATCTCCACACTACTGTCTTTTCACTTAAACTCCCCGTCATGACTAATCCCGTCCCACCTGTCCCGTCCCTTCACCCGCTCTTCCCGGCCACTCCAACATCCGCGTGGGTGACAGGAGAGGCTGGACGGCAGATGACACAGTTAATTAGAATGTACGAGTGCAGACGAAGCGAAGTGTTGCTCTCTACCCACGCCACCCACATCCCTGCGTCCCCACCTCGCTAACGACATCCCCGGCACACACACACACACAGGCACTCACACTCAGTCTTATCATTAGTATCACCACTACACTCATCACCATTACTGTCACCACTATCACCCTTCCACTACTACTACTACTACTACTACTACTACCATCACACTGCCATTATCACCACAACACTATTTACACCACTAATGGACACCACATCAATTCAGTTTCTACACCATTATTTTCACCAAACTGTTCTTCACCATAACACCACACCACCATCATAATCACCAACATCACACACACAACAATTTTCAGAAGAGTATTGTCACCACCACACCATCACAATCACCATACACCTATTTTCAGAACAGTACTGTCATCACCATACCACCACTATCATCTCCTTATGACTATCACTATCCAGAGTACCATGCTACCACTACTTACTGGTCCTATTATGTTGCTACCACCACTATGCACTGCTATTATACCAACACGTTACCTCCTCACTATCTGCCACCATTAGCACACTATAACCACTATTTTACCACTACCACAATACAACTACCACTATTAGTACCATTATTACCACCACTACCACAATACAACTACCACTATTACTACCATTATTACCACCACTACCACACTATTACTACCATTATCACCACCACTACCACAATACAACTACCACTATTACTACCATTATTACCACTACTACCACATATTACTACCATTATTACCACCACTACCACACTATTACTACCATTATTACCACCACTACCACACTATTACTACCATTATTACCACCACTACCACATTATTACTACCATTATTACCACCACTACCACACTATTACTACCATTATTACCACCACTACCACGACTATTACTACCATTATTACCACCACTACCACACTATTACTACCATCATAATCACCACTACCAAACTATTACTACCACTATTCTACCAACCCACTACCACAATACAACTACCAGTATTACTACTCTACTACCAACCCACTACATCTCTGCCACCACTACCACAATACAACTACCACTATTACCCCACCACCACCACCACCACCACCACCACATCTCTACCACAATACAACTACCACTATTACCACCACCACTACCACAATACAACTACCAGTATTACCACCACCACTATCACAATACAACTACCACCACCACCACCACCACCAAACCACAATACAACTACCACTATTACCACCACCACAATACAACTACCACTATTACCACCACCACACCACAATACAACTACCACTATTACCACCACCACTACCACCACCACAATACAACTACCATTATTACCACGACTTCCACAATACAACTACCATTATTACCACAACTTCCACAATACAACTACCACTATTACCACCACCACCACCACCACTACCACAATACAACTACCACTATTACCACCACCACTACCACTATTACCACCACCACCACCACCACACCACTTAGCGACAAAAGAGCAGAAAAGAGGTACATTTTTTAAAGTCCACGGCCTATGTATCCCAGGCTCTCTCACACCTGGTGCCCACACACGCTCAAAGCTAGCTCTCTCTCTCTCTCTCTCTCTCTCTCTCTCTCTCTCTCTCTCTCTCTCTCTAAGTAACCCCTCATACATACACACACGCCCACACCTAGAACTTTAATATTCTCTCTCTCTCTCTCTCTCTCTCTCTCTCTCTCTCTCTCTCTCTCTCTCTCTCTCTCTCAAGCACACCTCGAACTAACTCCCTAACTTTAATATTCTCTCTCTCTCTCACACACACACAAGCACACGTTGAACTAACTCCCTAACTTTAATATTCATTCTCTCTCTCTCTCTCTCTCTCTCTCTCTCTCTCTCTCTCTCTCTCTCTCTCTGTAACACGTAGAACCCCCACCCCCCCTCTCTCTCTAAGTAACCCCTCACACATACACACACACGCCCACACCTAGAACTTGAAAAATATCCTCTCTCTTTACCTCTCTCTCTCTCTCTCTCTCTCTCTCTCTCTCTCTCTCTCTCTCTCTCTTGCTGCTTCTGTAATTTCTCTCTCTTCCTTCCACTCTGTCATTCTTACACCCATTTCTTCCCAAGCACTCTCCCTTCCACTCTCCTCCCCTCCCTCTCTTTCTCTCCTGTATTCTTCCACTCTCACTACCTACTAATCCCTCTCCCTCGCCCACTCCTTCTCCCTCTCACTATCCCGTTGTTCCTTTGCTTTCTTCTCCTCTCCTCCCCTCTCCCTCCCTCCCTCTCCCTCCCACTCTTACCTTTATCGCCTCTCCCTTTCGCACTTACTTTCGCATTTACTGCTTATTCCACTTTCTCCCCCATTCATTTACTTCGGGTCTGCCCAAAGCTCTCCCTCTCTCTCCCTTCCCCTCTTTCTCCCTCCCACTCATTTCTAACATCTTTTTTTTAGCCCACTCCTGCTACTCTCCCCTACCTCTCCTTCCCCCCCCCTTCACACACTCTCTCACACACTCTTCCCTCTTCTGTTTTGTTTTTGTTTTTCACTCCACACTTCCTTCTCCCTCCCTCACTACTGCTCGCTCTTTTATTCCCTCTCACAACTGCACCCCCTCTACCACCCCCCCCCCTCTCTCATTCCCACTCTCACTCCAGCCAGCTACCTCAAAGTGAGCGTCTACGTATTCCTGGGTTGGTACAGTGTGTGTGTGTGTGTGTGTGTGTGTGTGTGTGTGTGTATGTGTGTGTTCCTGGGCTGGTGCAGTGTAAGTGTGTGTGTGTGTGTGTGTGTGTGTGTGTGTGTGTGTGTGTGTGTGTGTGTGTGTGTGTGTGTGTGTGTGTGTGTGTGTGTGTTTTGAGT
>JAWQEG010005737.1:0-50054 GCA_033782935.1 Petrolisthes cinctipes
CTCTTCTTCCCTTCCTCCTCCTCCTCCTCCTTTCCCCTCCTCCTCCTCCACCTCTTCTTCTTTCTCTTCTCCTCCTCCTCCACTTCCTCTTCTTCTTCCTCTTCTCCTCCTCCACCTCTTCCTCTTCCTCTTCTCCTCCTCCACCTCCTCCTCCTCTTCTTCTTCCTCTTCTCCTCCTCCACCTCTTCTTCTTTCTCTTCTCCTCTTCCACCTCTTCTGCTTTCTCTTCTTCCCTTCCTCCTCCTCCACCTCTTCTTCTTTCTCTTCTTCCCTTCCTCCTTCTCTTCTTCTTCTTCCTCTTCTTCCCTTCCTCCTCCTCCTCCTCCTCCTCCACCTGTCTCTCTGAATACGGCCATGCAGCTTTCACCACAACCCAGTCAAGTAGTAGCGGTCCAGACGGGATGACCCCACCCTACACACACACACACACACACATACACACAGACATATACTCACACATATATACACACACACACACACACACACACACTCACTCTTGCACACACACACACACACACACACACAGACATATACTCACACATATACACACACACACACACTCACTCACTCTTGCACACACACACACACACACACACACACACATACACACACACACACACACACACACACACACACACACACACACACACACACACACACACACACAGTAACATATTCTTACACACAAAGAGACTAACTCATTCTTACACACATCCTCGCACGCTATGTTTTTTTTATATAGGAAGCAGACAAGAGAGTGTCTCATAATAATAACGACTTGTTGTATGTTGTGAAGTACCGTAGTGTACATTAAGGAGCAGCCTGTGTTAAAAACGTTTCGCTATTAACCTGATAATTATAATAGTCTACATAGAAACGTTGTCACCAATTTCACTCTTCCATTGGTGCATATAATTATACTGTGTGGTGTATGCTATCAGGCTTTTTTGTTTTCACTTCCTCAGTTTGTATGCTTACTCATTTGCATTGCTTCTAACCTGCTATTCAAGCTACACAATCATCTGTATGCTCACGAATTTGTATTAACTCTAACCTACTACACAGTTTACACAATTACTGGATTTGTGAATTATAATTATCAATGATCCATGGAGAGGGGTGACGAAAGTTATGCTTCCACCTATGCTGTCTGTACCGTATGAGGAAAGGAGGCGAGAGGAAATTATGGGGTGTGGAAGAGCCGAGGGAAGGGATGGGTGCCGGGTGGAGCTAAAAAGGCAAGTGGAAGGAAGACTGCCACTTACTGAGAAAGAAAGGGAAGAGGAAGGGCACTGACACAGACAGAGAGAGAGAGAGAGAGAGAGAGAGAGAGAGAGAGAGAGAGAGAGAGAGAGAGAGAGAGAGAGAGAGAGAGAGAGAGAGAGAGAGAGAGTGTGTGTGTGTGTGTGTGTGTGTGTGTGTGTGTGTGTGTGTGTGTGTGTGTGTGTGTGTGTGTGTGTGTGTGTGTGTGTGTGTGTGTGTGTGTATGTGTGTGTGTGTATGTGTGTGTGTGTGTGTGTGTGTGTGTGTGTGTGTGTGTGTGTGTGTGTGTGTGTGTGTGTGTGTGTGTGTGTGTGTAATGAACAGGAAGATCCCAATAGCTTAAAAGGTAACTCCTCATATAATAATAATGTATGCATGTGTTTGTGGTGTGTCGTGTTGGCATTGTATGTGTCTCACTATATTATATTATTTCCCTGCACCCACACACCCACCTTGCCTTGCCTTGCCTTGCTCTCCTTGACTGCCTTCTACACTATTGTTATTGATGAGGAGATTGAGACACAGATTAACAACCACTGATAGCCAGATAGAATTATTGACTTATCATTGTTTACACCCCACATTTAGAGACAGGTGACACACACACAAAAGGGAACACACACAAAAGGGAACACACACACACATACAAAATGGAATACACACATACACACATACAAAATGGAATACACACACACACACACACACACTAAAGTTTACTAACTTTACTGAGTTTTATTGTTTCATTTTAATTTTACTGTTTGTTTTTATTTTTTACTGTTTTCTAACTTTGCAGAAGGTTTTACTATGTCATTCCATTTTCAGTTTGATTTTTATTTACTGTTTTCTTTTATTTTTTACTGTTTTTTTTGTTTTACTTTGCTGGGAGTTTTACTGTTCATTTAATTTCAATTTGATTTTGGTTTACTGTTTCCTTTGGTTTGGTCTACTGATTGATTTTGGTTTTTACTTTTTTATTCTGTTTTACTGTATGCTTTTGTGTGTACTATTTGTTCATGATTTTTTTGTTTTGTTTTTTAACAGCTTGAATTCAGTTCTTACTGTTTGCTTTTGTTTGTTGTTTGCTGTTTGATTTCATTTGATACAACTGTATGATTATAATGAATCTTTGCTCTAAGTCATGATGAATTTACACATTTATTTTTATTTGTCTGTCATGGAGCTCCTGCTCGACAGACTGTATTGCTAAAATATAATTCTTATGTATAGTTCATTGTATTTACTATAATAAGCAATAAACATTACTTACTTACTTACTTACTTACTTACTACTACACCAAAAGGGAATATACAGAGAGAGAGAGAGAGAGAGAGAGAGAGAGAGAGAGAGAGAGAGAGAGAGAGAGAGAGAGAGAAACCAAACAAACACAGAAGAGGAATGAAGAATATACATTTACAAGTAGAGCATACTAATTTTAGCAGACCTTGATTATAAACCCTTGTAGTTGTAATTATATATTAAGCTGTTGTTGACCTTACGTAGTTCAATTTGTTGCGTGTCTCACCTACTGTGCTCAATATCTTCTGGATCCTTGTTGACCTTGTGTTACCTTGATTCATATTATATTTGGACTGGGTCACTTCACTCTTCCGCTGATAAATTTGTTGGGTGGGATTTTCTTTTTTTGATGTCACATAATTTTTTTTTTTTTTTCCTTGAATTTGCGTCAATAAAAAAAAACTACAGTAAAGGAGGAGGATGAAGAGAAGGACACTGAGATGAGATCGCTTACAGAAACATGCCCAAACATTTAATTATATGGAAAATGGAAATCTAGTAGCTGCATTTTTTTTTTTTTTTTTTTTTTTTTTTTTTTTGACCCGGAACCATTGGATATTTATTCTGGCTCGTGACCGTATGTGCAGCCACAATCAAATATCCACCGACACTTTCCATCCATCGTAGTAAATAATTATCTAAGTAATAAAGAACAACACATGTATAAATTTGCAGCACCTCATAATAATAATTGAGGGGGTTGAGTTGACATAATGTGTTGTTGTATGATTATATTTTGATATGATACTGATTTATTTGCACGATGGAAGGAAAGTGTCGGTGGTTATTTGATTGTGGCTGTACAGTAAGCTACACACTGGGGAAAAAAAAACCGCTATGACAACAAACGCTATGTAAACAAACGCTACAGTGTCCGTTGTCCTATTGTCCATTGTTGATTGAAAATTTGTCCTTTACTTAATTTATTACTCTGTGGTGATATTTATCCTGTCATACACATGTTCTACACAGCTCAGTTTTTGTTTCACACCAGTTAAGATTTGTTTCATTCTTCTCATGTAATTATCATAATGTCATCTCTTCTGAAACTCAGTCTTTTTCGTCATTCAGTCATTAAATATAGTTCGGTCTACTTTTGTTCTCAACAGAGCCCTATGAATATAACCATACATGTCATTTTCAGGAAAATAAAGTTTGCAGTTTCTCCAGATTTTTCGGAATAAAACTGAAAGTACTGTACACTCCATCAAGTAAAAAAAATATATTGGTACTCCATCAAAATCTATTACAGAAAATATATTACATAGAAAACGAATGTAAACAAACATTCTAAAGGCATAACTAAATTTGATATGAATTATACTTATGTTTAAAAGTACTTTACATAGACCGCGACATTATACATAACAAACTCATTTATAATTCTCAGCTACCATTCCAGGAAAAGAGTTGTGTTATGTCAGGTGAAGAGAAAACAGGGATTAGATTCATAACTCCAGATAAAAGAACAAGATAATATAATATATAGAAGGGAATCTTTTAACCGACTTTTCTGTAAGTCGAAATATATAACAATTATGAAACCCAAAATAGTGGAAATGCTTATGGTACATACATAACACGGTAATAGATAAGAAGAGCTACAGAAAAAGGAAGTTACTTACCAATTTCCTTCCTATTTTGGTTGGTGTGTACTTTTGCTTTATGAAGTCATTTCCCAGTGTGACAACAGTGCATTTTGACCATATATATATTCAAATTGTATTCAAATTCAAAATGTAGGTAAACTGTACTGGTAATTATAGTGTATATATGTTAGTAGAATTAATCAGATTGAGGGTTTCAAATTAATGTTTGAATCCTGAGAAAGGGAATATCTTTACACAACATAAAGTAGTATGACGCCCATATGAGTCGATCGGGCGCGTGAATATCAATAACAAAATCAATTGCAAGATCATTATGAATAATTTGAAGAGGCAACAACAGCAAACTGGGGTACTCACGTGTAGGCTACAGTAGTGGAGGTCTGGTAAAACACGACTCAGGTGCATCTCAGAAGTGTTTAGTACATTACAGTCAGGTCTTACTAATAATAATCTTGCAACACCTTCTAAACTATGGTGGAAAGAGAGGCGAAGCACAACAGTGAATCAGTACGCCAGCCTCGTTTTGGTGGATTTAATTAAGTAGGTCATAATGTGAATATTTGTCTGTGTTCTAGTGTTTCATTCTGTTATGTTTTCGTGTGTGTGTGTGTGTGTGTGTGTGGTCATTGGATTTTCTTCGGTCCCGCCTACCTACCCATATGTTCTGTTGCCTGTCTTTTGATCGACTCCACGACGCAATACAAAAAAAAAAACACACACACACACACACACAAAACAATGATTCAGTCAGCTTGTGCAATCAGCCACCACACAGAAGAGGCTTACGAGTCACCATAATATCACACCGAGTTCAAGACAAAGGCCAATAATAAACTGTGACGACTTTCGGTACAGGTGAACTAGACAAGGAAAGAGTGACTGACAAATGCTTCGAATTATGATGCTAAATTATAGACAGCTCCTGGCCAGGTTTTTGTAATATAATGGTTCTAAGATTCACTCCAATTGTTTACTTTCCTTCACCTGATGTGGGATTTCTTTTTATCGTGACTGTTTATTTACTTACTTTAGTATGTTATAAACTTGGTAGGCACTGGAGTAATGAGTCACTATTATGAGTCACTATTAATAGCGATACGATACTGTCCGTTATGGATCACTGATAATATTTTCAGACTGCTTTCCTGTCTTTGTTTGGCTGAGGGAAAATGTCCAGAGTCTAATACGTAAATTATTTGATTATAAAGAGTAAGAAATATGACCGTGTTCAGCAATGAAAGACCTTGTACGGTACAGAACGGCAAGTGAAAAAGAGATAGAGAGAAGGGACTAACAAGCACAGAGAATGAAAGAGAATGAAAGTAGGAACAGCTTCAGAGAGGAAAGGAAAGGTGGAGGCTTGTCTCACTTGAGGGTTTGAAAAGCAGCCCGAACCAAACTCATACATGACACCCGTATCAATTCCTATTCTCTCTTGAACTGTTTCTGCCTTTCAATCTTTTTCGTTCGTGTTTGTTGTCCCTCCTCTTTGTCTCCTTCTCAGTCTTGTGATAGGAAGTCTTTCTGGCCTATAGGCGGGGATAGTAATTTTTAATTCTCCCTCATTGACTCTCTCTCTCTTCTGATACCACCGCAACTCAATTCACTGCCCTCCTCTAGCAAAAATATAAAACACACACACACACACACACTTGCTTCGGTGAATTGGCCCTACTGCCGCTCATAGCATTATTAAAGACAATGACAGGTCGTGTGTGTCACGGGTTGTCCTGTTGGCGTAATGCTGAGGTCAAGTGGTAGTGGTGGTAGTAATGGTGGTAGTGGTAGTAGTGGTAGTAATGGTGGTAGTGGTAATGGTAGTAGTAGTGGTAATGGTAGTAGTGGTGGTAATGGTAGTAGTGGTAGTAGCTGTGGTAGTAGTAGTAGCTGTGGTAGTAGTAGTGGTAATGGTAATTGTGGTGGTAGTAGCAGTAGTGGTAGTAATGGTAGTAGTAGTGGTGACAATGACGTTAGTTGCTTCCTCTCTCTCCTTTCCTGTCCTACCCTCCCTGCCTCACTCACTTTTATCTACTGCTGGCATTTTTAGGCTCCTTTTGGTCTGAATGTTCTCCTTGGGATCTTGAAATGGATGGGGTCGAGTTCAAATTAATGGTGTTGGCTAAAATATATAAAGCAATAATAATAGTGTGTTTACATTATCTTATTCCGGACTTCCTATCTGAGTTTGTTGATGAGGAAATCGTATCTTGATATAAAAACTTCGATACACAAAAAAAAATAAAAATAAAATAAAAAATAGTTACATGAAAATAGTTACATGAAAAAAACTTATTTACACAAAAATAGTTATATGAAAACTGGTGAATATTTATGGTGTATTTATATATATATATATATATATATATATATATATATATATATATATATATATATATATATATATATATATATATATATATTTTTTTTTTTTTTTTTTTTTTTTTCAGGTCATTCAAGGAAAATTTTCAGTACTACACGATGCCTATTTTTTTTTTTTTCCAACTATATCTTGTTACACTTTATATATTTATACGTTTATCAATTAAGAGCTACGTGAGATATAACACATACAAACCTGTGAGTTACGTATAAGCCTTGAGGGGGAAGTTTTGTGTTGGTAAATCTGGGGCAACTGAATCCTCCAAACTATTCCAAGCAACAGGACACCATTATTTTTGCTCATCTGGTCGTGTTTCCTAACATACTTTGGAGGAATCAAGGCACTCCAATGTACCAAAAAAAGAATTACCACCTTAATATTCTGTGACACGTGACGAGGAGTGCTACTAATTCCTCCAAACAAACCATTACAGCCCAGGAAACAAACAAATAAACAAACCATCTCAATGTTAATATCATAACAAGGGGGTCGTCTGTTTCATGACATAATAGTTTGGAGAAATCAGTAGCCACCATTTTACCATACAGAGGTTCTCCTATTACGTTTGATTTTCTGGAGTGCCTTGATTCCTCCAAAATATTCCAGGAAACAGACCCACATGAAGAAATATAATGGTGTCCTGTTGCCTGGTATAGTTTGGAGGAATCATTTGCTCCATATTTACCACCCAAAACAATGTGCTATAATATCATACCCCATTAGGCACTTTTCACTGAACTGACTGGACTTAAGGGGGAAATTTTGTGTTGGTAAATCTGGAGCAACTGAATCCTCCAAACTATTCCAAGCAACAGGACACCATTATTTTTTAGCTCTTCTGATTCTGTTTCCTGGCAAAGTTTGGAGGAGGAATCAAGGCACTCCAATGTAACAAAAGTGAATTACCCCCTTAACTGATTACCCTGAACCCCAGCTTTTGTTGCATCGGAAGCGGTGAGAACGTCAGCGTTAATTATAGTCGATTTCCAGAGACACATAGTAACGTCATACCACCAACACAGGAAGTCCGCTTTACTTTTCCGTGGCAGGCAGTTCACCGGACACATAAACACAAACATAAAATTATATTATTAAATAGTATATAAATTTCTACAGTATATAAAATTATACAATATATATTATTAGTATATATATAATGTGGGATGATAAGGTAACAAGAACAACAGGAGTAACAAAGGATTATATAAAGGATTAAAGGAATAGTATACTTTTGGTACATTAGAGAGTTTTGATATCTCCTAATTATGCCAGGAAACAGGATTTGCCAGGTAAACAAAAATGAAGAAAGATAATGGTGTCCTGTTGCTTGGATTAATTTGGAGGAATCAGTTGCTCCATATTTACCATAAACACTGTACTGTACTTCCCCATTTATTAATAGTCATGGAGTTCATTGTTCTGTAGAGAATTAATTAAAGTGTTTTGAGTTCACTGATGTTCCCTTTATGAGACTCGAATTTTTTGGTGTGGACGAAACATTCGGAAATATTCAACAGATTTTATTGTCTCAGTTCAGAATATTCAATCCGGCAAGTTATATAGCCATGACAAATTAATTTTAATTCTTCCTCACAACACATTAAGTTTTTAAAAATTACTGAAATAATAAACAATCCATTTCAACCCTTACCATGGAGAAAATTCGAACCCCTTTGATCAGACCACCCATTGGAACTCGAACCCAAGAGTCAAGCCAACCAGCCAGCCAACCAACCAACCAGCCAGCCAGCCACTCAGCCAGGAACACTACCCAGCCACTCAGTCACTCAGTCAGTCAGTCAGTCAGTCATATTTCCTCTGCGTCTGACTACAACAGCAACAACTACACGGTCTACCCCACATACACAGACCCAGGGCGTCCCTCACCACTCTCCTTATTATACTTATCTCTGGTTAAAGGTCAGTGCAGTGAAAGAAAATGAGTAGCTTTCCACACACACACTCTCACACACACACACTCTCTCACACACACACACACTCACTCTCTATCTCTCTTTCACACACACACACACACTCTGTACAGTCATCAACAGCTCTCAGAAATCCCAATTATATATATTTTTTTTTCTCTGTTGGTGGCCGGATGCTGTGAGGGAGTGTTGCATGGGGGAGAGTGTGAAGGGTGAGGGATTGGGTGAGGTGGGTGAGTGAAAAAGGGTGAGGGATTGGGTGAGGTGGGTGAGTGTAAATGGTTAGGGATTGGGTGAGGTGGATGAGTGAAAAAAGGTGAGGGATTGGGTGACGTGGGTGAGTGTAAATGGTTAGGGACTGGGTGATGGATGTAGGAGGGTGTGTAGGATGGGTGATGGATGTAGGAGGGTGTGTACGATGGGTAATACTTGGAGTGTTATTGGTATCCCTCAAAGTGTAAAGTAATATAACTGAGTGAGTAAGTCAACTGTGTAACTGGAGCGAAACAAGAGCCACAGAGGAAATTAGTTATCAAAGGCGCTGTCGATAAGGTTATTTTTGTTGGTAAATGAATTGTATTTGTATTAGACTTTCAAAGAGAACATATATTTTGTACTAACAGTTGTTTCTAACACCAGTTTTAATAAAATACAAGACCTTATTGCTTCTTGATATATTCATTCTCTATATCTGTATGTATAACAATATTTTTTTTCATATTTATTCAAGTCACATATAAGATCACTAACATGTTATGATTTAATCTTATTGAAAAGTATGTAAAACACTGAAGGAACAATTGCCTGCCACTTGTTTTAACACTTTACAATACGTATATCCTCCCCTACCGTAAACAACCACTTCTGATACGAGTTTAATGCTGACGTAGTAAATAAAAGCCTGGCTGGCAACACTGGCGTTAGCGGAAACAGGATTACAGAGCATTTGTCGTCACTTACCTCGGCTCTGGCCACACTGCTCACACACTAACAATACACACACATAATATGCACACACACTTCTGGCACCACGCAGCTCAGCTCAGTTCAGGCAAGCAACAGGTGGGGTCGGACTAACAGTGTGAGTATAATTTTAGAGAACAATGCTGACCTCTACATCGTTAGTATTCTCGTGTCATTCTAAATTGTTCTGTTCATATTTGTGGGTGTCCTCTCGATCTTTATAGGCAGGTTGGAGGACTGATAAAGTTAAATTTCGACCAGAGGACTGTGCTAGTGTAATATTTACTTGAAATGGTAGAGTATGGGAGTGAGTGAGTGAGATAATGGAAGAAGGCGAGGGAATGAAGCAATGAGGGAACAGGAGAGGAGTGAGGAAAGAGGGAGGTGGAGCAGGGAAAAAAAAATAAGAATGAAGTGAGAATAAGAAGAAAAGTGAAATAGAGTAGGAGGGAGAGAAAGAGAATGCAAAATAGAAAGGGGAGTGAGATGAAAGAAGGGAAGTGATATTGGAGAGTGAGTGAGAGAGAGAGAGAGAGGGAAACAGACATACAGAAAAACTGACACACAGAGAAACTGACATGCATGGGAAGGGGAGGGGGGACGGGGAAGGGGTGTGAGGGTGTAGTGAGGATGTGGGTACCCAATGACTGAGTGACTGACTGACTGACTGACGAACGGACACACACACACAGGGACGGATGGACGAGAGAGCTCACTGTATAGCCGCACTCTTAGCTCTGTAGTCCTGTGTATCCTTCTGCTCCTGTCCTGTCACCTGCAAGTCCCCACCACCATCCCCGTCCCATTATAATAACAACCAGCTGGTGTTTATCCCGTTCACTTGTTTGGTCTGTCAGTCAATATTTTAATCAAGCTTTATCTTGGTCTTTCACTCAGGGGTCTATTACCTATATAGTCTTTCACTCAAGTCTTTTATCTACGTCTTTCATTCAGTCTGTCAGTCAATATTTTAGGCTTTATCTTGGTCTTTCACTCAGGGGGTCTATACCTAGTCTTTCACCCAAGGCTATTTATTATCTACGTCTTTCACTCAGTCTGTCAGTCAATTTTTTTTTAGTTTTTTCTAGTCTTTCACTCAGTCTTTTGTCAGCGTCTTCACTCAGTCTTTCTCCTCGTGTCTCTTTCATTCCCAGTGTAAGTTCATTCAAGTTGGTTCACATTTTCAATCCTCTGCATGCTTCTTGCTCTATAGATTTCCAATTCATTTAGTTCACGTTAACTCCTTTTTGACTTGTATCCCACTTTCGACGGGTACTTTAATTATCACATCTGTTCACCCTGTCTGTCAATCCAGCCATCCATCCACTTTCATCCACTTCCACCCCTCTTCCATCCATCCATCCACCTCCACCATTACCGTTGAGCGAGTGTGTATGTCACCTGCGAAACATAAGTAAGGAGTTTATTTGTAATGTTTTGAGTGGATTATTTAATAACTACCGTAGCTCGTAGTGTGTAAGTGTCTGTCTGATCATACAGGAATATCTCTCAGTACTTTATACCTAATTCAATTGCAGGTTCAGGTGCCAAAACTATACAACTGGAAGGTGGAGGAGAAGAAGAAGAAATCCACAACGAACACAGAGAGATAAGTGATTGAAGGACAGCAGTGAATCAATCAGTCAGTCAGTCAGTCACACAGGAGAGACTCTAGATATCACACTCTGTTCAAGACCAAGGGACAATAATATATTACTTCACTGTGAGGATTTTGGGTGCAGAAGAACTATACTAGGAAAGAGAGAGACAAAATAATGTTACGATCGTTTGTTAGTTAGTTATTCAGTGAAGTTGGCATTGATTCAACATTGACGAATTTTAAGGAGTGTCTCTGATATTAAAGAAAAAAACAAAACTATCTTTGCCTGTGTTGAAGTGACTTACAAGACAACATCAAGAAAAGTGAACTACATTAAACCAAGATAGAATACCAGTGCCAGTGCCAATAGTGATATATTACAGTGCCACCCAATTATTATAAGGTGCCTACTTTGCAATACTTGATCGTGCGTGGGTGTGTTGGTTGCTGTTGAAGTGTGGGAAGATGAACGAAGTGTGGAGTGTGTGGTGGCAGTGATAAGACAAGTGATAAGAGCTGCCGGAATTACGCGATAACTGAGGGAGGAGGAGTGTAAAGAACGGAAAGACAGCTCTGATAAAAAGTGACGCAAGAACTGAGAGTAAAGAAAATAGAGAGCATTGAAAGAAGTGAATTAATAACGGAGATAAAATAAAAAGAACATTGATAATAGTGCAGCAATAACTGAGGGAAAAGAAAATAACGAGAGCATTAATAAAAGTGAAGCAATAACTGAGGAAAAATAACGAGAATTTTGATAAGTGAAGCAATATCTGAGGGAAAAGAAAATTAAGACAGCATTGATTAGTTAGTGACACACAATTGAAAGAAAAAAATTACGAAAGCAACTACGTGAAAATATATTAAACTTTGAAGCTGCTTAAAAAAAAAAAAACTAATTTAGAGTTAACGATAAAAGATAAATATACAAGACAGAAATAAAAGTGGAAATAAGAAACAAAGGAGGAGGAGAGGAAAATAAATAAATAAATAAATAGATAAATAGTCTCTAGCAGTCATGGAGTCGAATGATAACATAACCGATAATATTACATCCATACCTGCTTCCACTCACTCCACCTCCACCCCTGCTGATCCACCTGCTTCCACTCACTCCACCTCCACTCCTGCTGCTTCCACTGATAATTCCTCTTCCACACCTGCTTCCACTGAGGTCTTCTCCACCCCTGCTTCCACTGAGGTCTTCTCCACCCCTGCTTCCACTAAATTCTCCACCCCTGCTTCCACTGAGTTCTCCACACCTGTTGCTGCTCCACCTTCATCCACACCTGTTGCTCCACCTTCATCCACACCTGATTCCACCGAGTTCTCCACCCCTGTTGTTCCATCTTCATTCCCGTTATCCACTCCTACTCCTCCCTCCACACACGCCCCTTCCACTCCTGAACCCACTCTTCCACATACTACTCCTGACCCCACTCTTCCACATACTACTCCTGACACTCCAAAATCCACTACTTCATCTCACTCCTCCTCTTCCTCTTCTTCCACTTCCTCACGTTCTTCCTCTCCAACCACTCCCCCATTTACTCCCTCCCACTCCCCAATTCCTACATTTCTCGCTCCAAGCCCTCCCACTTCAAGCTCTCCCAATCAAAGCTCTCACACTCCAAGCTCTCACACTCCAAGCTCTCACACTCCAAGCTCTCACACTCCAAGCTCTCACACTCCAAGCTCTCACACTCCAAGCTCTCACACTCCAAGCTCTCACACTCCAAGCTCTCACACTCCAAGCCCTCCCACTCCAAGCTCTCCCACTCAAATCCCTCCCAGTCCAAAATCTTCCACTCAAAGCCCTCCCAGTCCAAAATCTTTCACTCAAAGCCCTCACACTCAAAGCCCTCCCACTCAAAGCCCTCTCAGTCCAAAATCTTCCACTCCAAGCTTTCCCACTCCAAGCTTTCCCACTCCTAAATCACCCACTCAAAAAACCCCATCGTCTCCAACATCTCCCACTCCTCAGTCTCCTACTCCTCAGTCTCCTGGCGTGGCTGCTACTCCTCCTAGTACCCCTTCCTCCTCCTCCAACTCCCACCCTCCTCTTGCTCCTACTCTCTCCTTCAAGAGTACCCTACAGGTCCTCTTAAAGAAGCAGGACAATGAACTGGAGAAGAGCAGGGAGTACAAGGAAAGAGAGGAAGAGGAGGAGGAGGAGGAGGAGGAGAAAGAAGAGGGAATGATGAGTAGTAGTAAGAAGAACGCTGAAGATGATCCCAAGCAGAGGAAAGAGAAGGAAGAGGAAGTCGAGGAGAAGACGACGACAGTTAAGGACGAAGGGAAAGAGGAAGGGGATAAAACTTCAGGGGTTAAGAATGATGTTGATAATGAAAAGAAGGAAAAAGTCAGAATGAGGGAAGAAATGGAGAAAAAGATAAATGTTTTAAATAAAGGCAGTGTTGGAAAGGTGGAAGGCTCTGCCACGAAGATTCATAAAACGTCTCCCAAGAAAATCAGAGAAGAGGAAGAGAATAAAAATAAGAGGAAAGAAGAAACGAAGGAGAAGGAAAAAGGCGATCAAAAGAAATGGTCATCACGTAAGAAAGGAGAAGAGGAGAACGTGGAAGTGGATAAAGCAGAAACACGTAAACACAGAGAAGGAAAGGAAAAGCCTGAAAACAAGACTAGAAAAACAGAGAAAAGAGGAGGAGGAGGAGGAGAGGAGGAGAAAACCCCCGATATATCCAAGGAAAGAGAAAAGAACAGGGAGAGAGAGAAAGAGGATGGAAGAAAAGAAAGCGTGCATAAGTCAGGAGAGAAAAGCAAGAAGAAGGCATCAGAGAGAAGGAACGAAGAAGAAACGAAGATATCGATTACAAAAAGAGGAAGAACGGAAAGAGATGAAGAAGGTGTGAAGGAAGAGAAAGCTCAAGGAATTCTCTACATCAAAAAAGGAGAAGTAAGAATATTTCGTTTTAAGCTTTGTTCGGAAATTAAAATATTTTTGTTTTTGCCATTTAGTTGCCAGGAAACACACACACATACACACACACATAGTACACACACACACATACACACACACATAGTACACACACACACATAGTACACACACACACACACACACATAGTACACACACACACACACACACATAGTACACACACACACACACACACACATAGTACACACACACACACACACACATAGTACACACACACACACACACACACACACACACACACATAGTACACACCCACACACACACATAGTACACACACACACACACATAGTACACACACACACACACATAGTACACACACACACACACACACACATAGTACACACACACACACACACACATAGTACACACACACATAATACACACACAAATACACAAAAACAGTCAAGCAATTACACACACACACACTACACAATTAGAGAAAAGCGATCACACATGCAAAATAGATGCCTTTTAGCACACACACACACACACACACACACACACACACACAGGAGAGGAAAGGATGTTACCTCTAGCCACACAGGAAGTGGAGAGAAGAGGGAGGGATGGAGGGATGATGGAGGGAGGGAGGCTGGTGGAAGGTTGCACTGTGAATGAGAGTGAAGGTGAGGGTGACCATCAATGTGAGAGGGAGAGTGAGAGATGAGAAAGTTTAGGCTTGATGAGAGAGAGAGAGAGAGAGAGAGAGAGAGAGAGAGAGAGAGAGAGAGAGAGAGAGAGAGAGAGAGAGAGAGAATAGTGAGGTGAGTTAGATAGTATAGATCATAATAGTGGTATGGTGGTGGCAGTGGTAGTGGTGGTGATAGTGACAGGTATGGTAGTGGTAGTGGTGGTAATAGTGACAGGTATGGTGGTAGTGGTAGAGGTGGTAATAGTGACAGGTATGGTGGTAGTGGTAGTGGCGGTGATAGTGACAGGTATGGTGGTAGTGGCGGTGATAGTGACAGGTATGGTGGTAGTGGTGGTAATAGTGACAGGTATGGTGGTAGTGGTGGTAATAGTGACAGGTATGGTGGTAGTGGTAGTGGCGGTGATAGTGACAGGTATGGTGGTAGTGGTGGTAATAGTGACAGGTATGGTGGTAGTGGTGGTAATAGTGACAGGTATGGTGGTAGTGGTGGTAATAGTGACAGGTATGGTGGTAGTGGTGGTAATAGTGACAGGTATGGTGATGGTGGTAGTGGTGGTAATAGTGACAGGTATGGTGGTAGTGGCGGTGATAGTGACAGGTATGGTGGTAGTGGTGGTAATAGTGACAGGTATGGTGGTAGTGGTGGTAATAGTGACAGGTATGGTGGTAATAGTGACAGGTATGGTGGTAGTGGTGGTAATAGTGACAGCTATGGTGGTAGTGGTGGTAATAGTGACAGGTATGGTGGTAGTGGTGATAATAGTGACAGGTATGGTGTTACTGGTAGTGGTGATAATAGTGACAGGTATGGTGGTAGTGGTGGTGATAGTGGTGGTAATAGTGACAGGTATGGTGGTAGTGGTGGTAATAGTGACAGGTATGGTGGTAGTGGTGGTGATAGTGACAGGTATTTTGGTAGTGGTGGTAATAGTGACAGGTATGGTGGTAGTGGTGGTGATAGTGACAGGTATGGTGGTAGTGGTAGTGGTGGTGATAGTGACAGGTATGGTGGTAGTGGTAGTAATAGTGACAGGTATGGTGGTAGTGGTGGTAATAGTGACAGGTATGGTGGTAGTGGTGGTAATAGTGACAGGTATGGTGGTAGTGGTAGTGGTGGTGATAGTGACAGGTATGGTGGTAGTGGTAGTGGTGGTGATAGTGACAGGTATGGTGGTAGTGGTAGTGGTGGTGATAGTGACAGGTATGGTGGTAGTGGTAGTAATAGTGACAGGTATGGTGGTAGTGGTGGTAATAGTGACAGGTATGGTGGTAGTGGTGGTAATAGTGACAGGTATGGTGGTAGTGGTGGTAATAGTGACAGGTATGGTGGTAGTGGTGGTAATAGTGACAGGTATGGTGGTAGTGGTAGTGGTGGTGATAGTGACAGGTATGGTGGTAGTGGTATGGTGGTAATAGTGACAGGTATGGTGGTAGTGGTATGGTGGTAATAGTGACAGGTATGGTGGTAGTGGTGGTAATAGTGACAGGTATGGTGGTAGTGGTGGTAATAGTGACAGGTATGGTGGTAGTGGTGGTAATAGTGACAGGTATGGTGGTAGTGGTGGTAATAGTGACAGGTATGGTGGTAGTGGTGGTAATAGTGACAGGTATGGTGGTAGTGGTGGTAATGGTGACAGGTATGGTGGTAGTGGTATGGTGGTAATGGTGACAGGTATGGTGGTAGTGGTGGTAATAGTGACAGGTATGGTGGTAGTGGTGGTAATAGTGACAGGTATGGTGGTAGTGGTGGTAATAGTGACAGGTATAGTGGTAGTGGTGGTGATAGTGACAGGTATGGTGGTAGTGGTAGTAGTGGTGATAGTGACAGGTATGGTGGTAGTGGTGGTAATAGTGACAGGTATGGTGGTAGTGGTGGTAATGGTGACAGGTATGGTGGTAGTGATATGGTGGTAATAGTGACAGGTATGGTGGTAGTGGTGGTAATAGTGACAGGTATGGTGATGGTGATAGGTTCATGGTTTTACTAGATTTGTCAACAGAAAATTTCCAAACATCCGGGCCAAGATAATCTCTCTCTCTCACACACACACACACACACACACACACACACACACACACACACACACAATTGTTATGCGTGATGGATGAACAAAAAGAGTATGAACAGAGACGGATGATGAAATTATAGAAAGGTAACAACAAAATAAGATGAATTAAAAAAAAAAAAAAAAAAACGAAAGAGAATGAATACAAACCGTTCCAAACAGCAACAGAACAACTTGTGCAAATATTGAGTGAGGATGGAGGAACAAGAAGAGGAGATGAATAAAGAGAAAGATGAAGAAAATGGGATAAAGGGGAAGGAGAAGGGATACACAGGGTGGTTTGGTATGGTATGGTATTGTTTGGTATGTTTTGCCTATACAGCAGTCGCCACACTCAGCCATGTTGGGTTGTGTATGTAAACATTGACTGGGTTGTCGTCTTAAGGGGGTGCGGTAATAGGGGGACAGGCTTGGGGGGGTTTAGAGGGGTTTTTGGGGGGTGCGGGAGGGGGGGGTTTAGATGGGGTTTTGGGGGGTGTGGGAGTAGGAGGACAGGCTTGGGGGGGGGGTTTAGGGGGGTGCGGGTGTTTTTTTTGTGGGTCGGGGGGGTTTTGGGGGGTGCGGGAGTAAGGGGACAGGCTTGGGGGGGTTAGGGGGGTGCGGGAATAGGTTACAGGCTTTCTACCCCCCCAAGCCTGTCCCCCTATTCCCGCACCCCCCCAGTTCCCGCCCCCCAAGCCTGTCCCCTACTCCCGCACCCCCTTAAGGATCCCGTTGACCTAGTAAAAAAAAAAAAAAAAAAAAAAAAATTGAGGTTCGAGAGTGCTTCAAACATTGCCACGAAACACCACCTACTTTAAAAGTTGCTTGTTTCGTGGCACAGTCGGGAGGAGTACGAGAATACCAGGTCTTATACACGATCACAGGGTCCTTTAATTAATCCACAAAGGAAGGCTGGCGACTCTTGCATATTTTTTTTCCTGTCGAACACCAGGCTTTTTTTTTTTTTTTTTTTTTTTTCTAAATGTGTATATTATATGCATTCTTTTATTAATTCATATGATCTCCAACCATCTCTCAAGCTAAGTATTGCGGCGCCTAATATCAATAAAATCAAGCTAAGTAAATCTGTGTGTTTCCTCCCTGACAGCGGCCGTTCGTGTGGTGGAAGAGATATTTCTTCGTGTTGGACGGGAAGCTACTGATGTACTACCGGCCCGAACAAGACTCCCAAAGCCTGAGTGTGGTGAAGGGCTCTCTGGATCTGGCCATGATGGAGCAGGTGACCGTCAAGAGGCCTGGCATCATGAGGTCCAACTTCCCCTTCAAGCTCAGCAGGAGAAACTTACCATCAGTCTCTCTGGTTAGTTAGTTGGTTAGTTGGTTAGTTGGTTGGTTAGTTGGTTAGTTAGTTGGTTAGTTGGTTAGTTAGTTGGTTAGTTAGTTGGTTAGTTAGTTGGTTAGTTGGTTGGTTGGTTAGTTGGTTAGTTGGTTGGTTGGTTAGTTGGTTGGTTAGTTGGTTGGTTAGTTGGTTGGTTGGTTGGTTAGTTGGTTGGTTAGTTGGTTGGTTAGTTGGTTAGTTAGTTGGTTAGTTAGTTGGTTAGTTAGTTGGTTAGTTAGTTGGTTAGTTAGTTAGTTGGTTAGTTAGTTAGTACATGCATAGCGAAGGGTGCTTTGGTTTGAGATGACAAGTATAACTAACATATATTACTCTATTTCTTTGGTCAGTTACTTGTCCCTCTCAATCCCTTGTGTTCATTAGCCCCCACTGTCACCCACACACACACACACACCCACTGTCCCTCTCACACACCCACACACACACACCCACTGTCCCTCTCACACACCCATACACACACCCACTGTCCCTCTCACACACCCATACACACACCCACTGTCCCTCTCACACACACACACCCACTGTCCCTCTCACACACACCCACACACCCACTGTCCCTCTCACACACACACCCACTGTCCCTCTCACACACACACACCCACTGTCCCTCTCACACACACACACCCACTGTCCCTCTCACACACACACACCCACTGTCCCTCTCTCACACACACACACACACACACACACACTGTCCCTCTCACACACACACACACACTGTCCCTCTCACACACACACACACACACACACACACCCACTGTCCCTCTCACACACACACACACACTGTACCTCTCACTCACACACCCACTGTCCCTCCTTCAGGCAGCCGAGACGAAGGAGGAGCGAACTCGATGGATGGATGTGATAGGAGAGTTATTAAACCGACTACAGCACCTCACCGACCACTCCTCTGATCCCACCCGACGCACACCACACCCAGCCAACACCCCCTCAGACAAGGTAACAAAATAATAACAACCTCCAATGCTTTGTTTACACGTTCAGGTACCCAGCCAACACCCCCTCAGACAAGGTAACAAAATAATAACAACCTCCAATGCTTTGTTTACACGTTCAGGTACCCAGCCAACACCACCACAGACAAGGTAACAAAATAATAACAACCTCCAATGTTTGTTTACACGTTCAGGTACCCAGCCAACACCACCACAGACAAGGTAACAAAATAATAACAACCTCCAATGTTTTGTTTACACGTTCAGGTACCCAGCCAACACCACCACAGACAAGGTAACAAAATAATAACAACCTCCAATGTTTTGTTTACACGTTCAGGTACCCAGCCAACACCACCACAGACAAGGTAACAAAATAATAACAACCTCCAATGCTTTGTTTACACGTTCAGGTACCCAGCCAACACCACCACAGACAAGGTAACAAAATAATAACAACCTCCAATGTTTTGTTTACAAGTTCAGGTACCCAGCCAACACCACCACAGACAAGGTAACAAAATAATAACAACCTCCAATGTTTGTTTACACGTTCATGCAGGTACAGTCGGCCTTAGGAGGAATTCGTCTACACCACTGTGACATCAATTAAGCGGTCGTAACAACTAGAAAACTTTGTATATTAATTTTCTAACACCAATCTTTTCTAGTAATGTTATTTGGGTAATACTTGAATCAGTCAGTAGAACAATGCCTACAGAATGTGCAGAATAAAGACCCCTTATAACCAATGCCCTGTGTACGAATTCCTGAGGCCGACTGTACACATTGAGGTACACATATGCACGCACACACACTTATATTTACACCTATCTATTCCTGCGTTCATACACACACACACGTTCACGTATGCGATTATATTTGATTACAAGCACAGTTGACACCTACCCATTCGTCCATTTTTACACGATACTCATAGGCGTTCACGTATACGATTTCCCGTTGAGGACACACACACACACACACACACACACACACACACACACACACACACACACACACACACACACACACACACACACACACACACACACACACACACACACACACACACACACACACACACACACACACACACACACACACACACACACACACACACACACACACACACACACACAGATAGAGAGAGAGGGAGAGAGAGAGAGAGAGAGGGGGAGAGGGAGAGAGAGAGATAAATAAAGAGCAGCAGCTTCCTGTGTCACTCCATCCGGCTGCGCTAAGTCCCTGATAGACAGACTCGCCTCTCCATCACCACCACCACCACCACCATAACCATAACCATAGCCACAGCCACCTCCATTACTATATCCATAACCACCTCCTCCATTACCATAGTTACAGTACCTCCTCCATTATCACCACCATCATCATAACCACCACCACCACCACCACCTTCATCACCACCACCACCACCACCACCTTCATCACCACTAAAACCACCACTACCAACCCTGTGTAACTTTTTGTGTCTAGGATTGCATTACATATACCTAAACTTAAACGAATGAACTGATACATTTTCACCAGGGTTCAAAAATAATAGCTTCCCTGACCTTCACCTTGTTAGCTCCATCCACTCTACAACCACGATTTCCCTTTTATAGAAATACTCAACTCTTCCCAATCCCAAGAAATCGATCTCCTCTGCTGGTTCATCTTCTTCCTCTGAGGACGAGGTGGACCTGAAGGGAATTGAAGAAGAAAAGGAGGAAAAACTGAAGGAAGAGGAAGACGAGGATCCCGGACTTATAAAACCCAAGAAAATACTAAGGGTGCCAATTGGTATGCCTATGGCGAAGGTCAACCTGGAGAGCATCAAGCTGAGGAATGTACAGGAGTCGACCAAAAGGAAGGAAGTAGACGAGGTAAGGAAAGAACACATTATTAGTGGTAAAGGTGGAAGGAATCGAGGTAAGGGAGAAAGAGGGGGTCGTCGGTCGATGTAAGTGTGGGAGAGATTGAGGTAAGGAAAGAACACATTAGTGGTAAAGGTGGAGGGAATCGAGGTAAGGGAGAAAGAGGGGGTCAGTCGAAGAAAGAGTGGGAGAGATTGAGGTAAAGAAGAAAGCATTAGTGGGAAAGGTGGAAGGGATAGAGGTAAAAAAAGCAGGGGTTGAGGTAAGTGAGGAAGGGGTCGAAGCAAGGGAGAATTTCAGTATGTCTAAAACTTACCTGCATTATGATTATTTTCTACATTGACACCGACATTGTTAGGCAGGTCTTTAGAAACTGGGGACAACTTTCCACCGACCTCTAACTCGATTCATGCCCCCACACTGATATGGTCCATGCGAGTGTAAATACCCAGCTGGAACACTAAAACGTTGAGGCGTAGAATGAAATGCAGTTAATTATACCTAGTAACTACTACATTGCCTATTTTCAGAACCGGGACCAAACAGCAAATGACAAGGACGAAGACACAGGCATCGAGAAGAATAAAACCCCAGAAGAGCTGTTCGGTGTCAAACTGAAGAAGACCATTAAGGATAAAGCACGCTGGAACGATGGTGACAGAAAGCTGGCTGATGGCGAGGATCAGAAAGAGGAAGCCGGCGAGGAGACAAAGGAGCAGCGAGGCGAGAGCATTCCAAAGCGTCCCACCAAACAACCAGTCATTCCTCTTAACACCACTGGTCTCCTGGCCCGCCCGGATATACAAACAACCAAGGTCACTCCAGCCAGTCCGAAACGAAGCACCACAGATAGAAAGAAATCTCCCTCGCCCACTATTCCAATCTCCAGGAGTGTCCAGGCCCTAACAAAGTCAGCAGAAGAAGTTTTACCCAAGAATAAAGACAGTCTCTCAGATGCAATGTCTACAGACAACATCAGTGCATCTCCAAAACTAAAGGGTAAACTTAATACTACTGCTGAGGTCACTGAAACACAGGATATTAAGTACTGTGATGTGGTAAAATTGGATGATAATCAGGAAATGGTAGTACCACTCTACAAGGAGGATAAGGGTGAAAAACATGACAAGGAAAATAAAGAAGAAAAGGAAGTGACCACTGATAAAAATGTATTACTGCCCATTCCATCAGTGTCCATCACACTCAAAAGTGACTCTGAAGATGATCATGAATCTGAAGAAATTAACAATAAAGAGGAAGAGCTGGACACAGCATTACGTACATTTGGAAATTATGCAACTGTGTTGTCAAGGAATGCCGAGTCTGAAATCACACCATTTCCCTCTCAGTCATCCAGTAATTTGGAAAACAACAAATCTTCCTCTCATATGTCTCCTGACTCTCCAGATTTGACAACATCTAAGAAAATTGCCTCGACCATTTGCATCACAAAGGTGGAATCTCCTTCCCAAGACAATGTCACAATGGAACAGAACACAAAAATTATTACCAACACTTCAGGAGATAAGAACGAGGGCTCCACTCCAACCGGGGAGCAAGAAATCCCACTTAATTCAGACTACAGTCCAATCAGAGAAAGAACCTGCACAAATGACAGTGGTGGCTCCTCCCAGCACGGTGACTGTGATGGCACAGAGAAAAAATCAGGAAAATTCAAACTGTTCAAAGTTAAGCGGTCAAGTAGCAGTGCTGGAAAGGAAAAGAAGGAAGATGTGGATGGAAAAGAACCAAAGGAGAGAAAGCGAAGAGGAAGCAATACCTTTGCGAAGCTGCTCCAAGGAAAGAAAAGCAAGGAAAAGATTGGAAAGGTCAGTGATGGAGAAGCAGAGGTGCAGAGCAAGGAGACCCAGGAAGAAACCACCAAGCCTAAGTCGGGAAATCATTCCAAGACCTCAGAGATCCCGGCTATTGAAGTGACCATACCAATGAAAACTGCAGTGTCTGATGAGGGGAGTGATGGTGCCAAAGAGGATAAAGATCAAAATCAGTTTGATAAAAAACAGAGATCTGAGAATAGAAGTCAAGCTTCTTCAATCACGAGCATTGAGAACATGGTGATAATACGGCGGGAGAGAAGTGTGAGTCAAGAGGCACTGAGGGAAAGCAACTACAGCTGTGGGTCCACTTCTTCCCGAGAGCAAGAACCAGCTCCCTCTCTCCCAGAAAAGACCCGTATTAGAGCTATTTCCCCCAAACACGATATCCCACAAAGCAACCGACCAGTGACTAATTTGTATGATGCTCAAGACAAAGAAAACGCTGAGGTTGAGGTCAGACAGCCGGTGGATGGCATCATCAGTGAACAAAAGATATTTGATATACTGTCTGCCTCTGATAGGCAAAAACGAAGGAAGTCCCAAGAGCAGCTGCAGGGTCCAATGCTGATAGTACCAGATGGTAGCATGAAGACAGGTCATGAAGACACCATGACAAGTCGACCATCATACGTTTCCTTGACCAGCACTGAAAGCGATGGTGAACCCCTTCCATTGACCAGCTTCCTTGGGGGGGAAAGAAACTCCTCCAGCTCTGGTAGTCTCAAGGCCCGTGAATCTGACAGTTCTAGTTGTGACGAACCCGAATCTTCTCCCAGTGTCATCACAGTCCCCCTCAGAAAACACTTGCGACCCACAGACAGTCTGACGGCGGGTAAGAGGGTAAGCTTGACCAATCCAGAATTTACGGTGTTGGAGGAAGATGGGACGTCCAGCCCCGACACCAGCAAATCTCGACTTCCCACAGAGAGCAAAGAGAAGGAAAAGAAAGACACTCAGGAAGAATCAACAAAAGAGAAAGCTATAGATGACAAAGAAACAGATGAACGAGGTGATTACTTCCCTGTAATAGGAAGAGGAGTTGGGGAAGGTGATGGAGAAGAAGTGAAACTCCGACTTTCCCTCAACACTGACACAAATCCCATGAGGACGTCTGGCATCATGGGGCTACAACAGTACCTGAGGGAGGAGGAGGGTGAGGAACCGGGCGAGGTCAGGTCAGGCATTAGTCGTTTGGGTCACAGTGCTGCAATAGAGAAGTTGAAACAAACAACTGGAGAGGTGTGATGCAATAATTACCTTGCCTACCAGGAGTAAAAGTCAATTGTGACCTTATGAACTGGACACTACACTACATAAAGTAGCTTTCGCAGACTTGACTCTTTATGTAAACCGTGGCTCCTTCAAACAAGTGGCAACAAAAATTTTTTTTTATTGAAACATTAATGAAACTCTCAAAATAACACAATGAAGAATAACAGACCAAGATAATTTCTTTTTAAATGAATCGAAAGAGCGTCAAGTGAAATACAATTGTGCTGACTAAATGTGGAAGAGCAAATAGACTCTTCAGAATTCCTAACTACTTACAGGAACTTACAAGTGGTGATTCGGGTAAACCAATGTATAGATATGACCAAGGTGATACATGAAGTTACATTTCCTTTAATACAGATACGTAATAAATTATATCACGTATGTTTTGTGCGTTTAGCCTAGTCTGTTCTTACTTTGTGTTGAAAGTTTTAGACTCCTACAGTTCTACTATTCTAGGCTCAGAATTAACCCCATTCAAGAAGCATTTACATTCAGATCATTTGGTTTTATTCTGCTTTTAATCTTTCATATGTTTAGCATAAGTTTTCCTCGGTGCTGAAGAGGAAGAAGGTGGACTGGACATTCACACATTATACACTCAACCAGTCCGTAGTTTACCATTGACACGTGTATGTATGTATGTATGTACTGTATATAATTAGCTATTTACTGATTGGAAGACGTGGCTACTCATTCAAATAAGTGTTAAACAATACCCATCGGAATCATTGTTATTTGAATGAAAAGTTGTCATCAGTGCCTTTACCTGTGATTGATCTTTCAGCACATGACCTATACCCGTATGTTTGTCATCTAGAAAGTAAACTCCAAAGTGAATCCCCAGTGTTCTTCCTCAAACGCCTTTCGTACATTCTGTTCCACACCATTTCTGATTTTGTTTTTTCCCCATAATTATACAGACATAGTATTTCTTTCCAGTCCAATCTACCCCCTTTCATTTATATTGCTTCCATAGTTTTCATGTTGTTTTTTTTTTTTTTTCGTGCCAAATCATTTTCCCAGGTTTGGTGAATCAATCGATTAAAAAAATAACATTCTTTGTGTCTTATCACCACCACAGCCATCAATCACGTGGCCACAACTCTTGTTACTGTACCATGGTGGGTGATAGGGAAGCCATATTGTCTTACAGTACACAAACTGGATTTTAGAAATTAACCTCGATAGTCGTAATCTCTGTCGACACTTCCCCTTATAGGACACCCTTGACAGACTCGATAACGTCTGTTTTGGTGCAAACTAATCTTCACGGGTTTGGTGCTACTTCTCACTAATTCAGTCAAATAAATACTACTACTAAAATCTTTGCATACTACTTGTCACCACCATAGCCGTAATTATTATTGTTGTGCCATTCTTTGTGGTAGAGAAGCCATGTATGTAATGCTACACACACACTGGTATGTAACTTCAAAAATGTCTGAGTTTACTGAGTGAATGTTTTTATAGGCAGGTTGGAGGCTACTGATTCCTCCAAACACACATAGTTAAAGGGACTATACTATATTTTGTTCTATTTTTACCTCCAATGACGGTAATATTGCACTGTACCTGTCTTAAACTGATATAAGGAATTATTTCTATGCCACTAGCTCATTGTCATGTATAGCATTACCATTTTTATATAGTTTTTATTTTGTCATAATTACCGATGTTATTGTCATTTTATATATCAATCATCTTTATTGTGAATAAAATTGAAAACTTTTCATCATAATTATGAAGTATTATTGTAGTTATAATCACGAGTATTACTATTGTCAATATAAATTGTAACGCTTGTTACACCTCTAGTTTCTCTACTCCACCACTTCCTTCACCTTTAATTTCTCAATGTAAATCTTTCCATACTTACAAAATATTATCTAATTCGTCTTTGTATCTCCACACTACACACAAGAAATGTAGATTACCAATTTCCAAAACAGTACAGCAAAACAGATCACATGCTGCTGAAATATTCCCTGTTACAGTTTGCAGAATAAACCACTAACCCCCCCCCCCCCTAGTGTACCATACGACAATTACATAACCCGTTTAATTAAGTATACCAATCAAGTGGCAAAAGTTGTGTCATATCATATCCAACGATCTTTACACTCTACATGCTGTATACACTGTATCTCAACCACTAACCCCCTCTCAGCCACCGACACCCCCCCCCCCTCCCTCCCCATTTACCACTGCTCAAGTTTGCTGTAATCTTCTCTCCTCTTGATTATCACAGTGATTAATAGTGGTGCTCACAGACGTCGTATGTGGGTGTGTTCCTCCGCTACGCCTGTGATTCCCTTGACCATATTAACCTTTGCATTCATACCTCACTGAGTCTGTCATGGTAACACACCTTCCCCGACTGTTTCTTGATTTATCCTGTGTTCTCTCGGGGCAGATTGTCTCTCTCACCCCAGGTTCTCTCGGGGTTGCACTCCTTTTCTCAGTCTTCCTTCGTCCTCTGTTCTCGGGACAGACTGTCTTGTTCCGTTCAGAATCGCGAATACCCACTAATCCAAGGAGAAGAAAGTGACTGCCTGGAGGACGAAGGAAGTCTTAGTGTGACAGGAACAGAAAGAAGACTCCTCGCTTAAAAGTTGAAGCATGAATGACGCTTAATTTTTCTATTATCTTATTCACTTTATACATCACATTTACCCAAGATAATGACCAAACAGAATTAGTGGCTAGATTCTATGCCTGATGACAGAACTCTATACTAATTAATACACTAACCATTCATAATAGTAACGACATGTATACAGCAGTTCTAAAAGTGTATTATCCTCTTATCAAAGTTTATTCATACATCCTGAGTGCATAATAACTAGAAGCTATGTGTTGAAGGACGTGTACGAGACTGTGTATATTATATAGTGATTATCAGTGTCAGAAACCATCCCTCCTATTTAGAACTATAAAGAAAATAGACAGGAAAACAATACTAACACGGCAATAGTAAAACAACAACAACAACAAGATTAATAAGAACAAAGCAAGAACATCAACAACAACAACTACAACAACCACAACTATAGAGAAAAAGGTAAAGAAGAAACAGCTAGGAGGCCAATAAGCAGTCCCAGCAGCAATCCTAGTCCTAGAAGCAGTCCCAGAAGTAGTCCCAGTCCCAGCATAAGCAGTCCCAGAAGTAGTCCCAGTCCCAGCAGAAGCAGTCCCAGCAGAAGCAGTCCCAGCAGAAGCAGTCCCAGCAGAAGTAGTCCCAGCAGAAGTAGTCCCAGCAGAAGCAGTCCCAGCAGAAGTAGTTCCAGCAGAAGCAGTCCCAGCAGAAGCAGTCCCCAGCATCAGCAGTCCCAGCAGAAGTAGTCCCAGCAGAAGCAGTCCCAGCAGAAGTAGTCCCAGCAGAAGTAGTCCCAGCAGAAGCAGTCCCAGCAGAAGCAGTCTCAGCTGAAGTAGTCCCCAGCGAGGAGACTCCAGCGAAGTGACCCCCAAAGCCTTATTATTTATACAGTATAGTGCATCATGTTTAGTGGGTGGGACTGGGCGGTGTTTGTAGTGTTCCTGACTGCCTCCCTTAGCATCGGGTGGGTGGCGGGCCTGGTGCAGCGAAGGAACATCAAGAAGGGGGAAGAGGACGCCGAGTTCCTGATGGGAGGACGATCACTCAACCCGGTAGCTGTGGCCATGTCTACTCTGGTTGGTGCTATGTCCACTAACATGGTCCTCGGTAAGTTGGTTAGTTAGTTAGTTAGTTAGTTAGTTAGCTCTCATACTAATCCTTAATTCCACAACGGCTGATGGCAAAGATGTGGCCAGTATTTTCATGGTTTGGGCACCCCTTTGGACCCAAGACACTCCCCCCCCCCCTTTCCTCTCTGTAACTACATGTCGCCCATTTTCTTTCCTTCCTTTTCCTTTTGGGCTTGCTATCTCTATTCTCTGTCTGTCTCTCCTTTCCTTCATTTTACTTAGTGCTTGCTGTCCTTTCTCTCTGTCTCTTTGTCCCTATTAGGTCATTCGGACCACAAAGTCAACCAGTTTAAAGAGTATTCAAATCTGACTAATGTGTGTTCAAACCTGACTAAAAGGTGTGTTCAAATATGATTAAAGTGTGTTCAAATCTGACTAAAATATGTTCAATCTGACTAAAGTGTGTTTAAATCTGATTAAAAAGTATTCAAACCTGACTGGAGTGTGTTCAAACCTGACTAAAGTATATAAAAAAAAAAAAACGTGATTAACTTCAGAAGCAACACAAAAGAGTTCAGATGTGACTAAAGAATATCCAAACATTTTCCAACGAGCAGGTAACCCGGCCGAGATGTATAGCCACGGGACGCAGCTGTGGCTCAACCTCATTGGACTCAGCCTCGGGTTCATCTACGTCCACAAAGTTGTCCTCAGAGTCCTCTATCCTCTCAAGATTACCAGTGTCTATACGGTGGGTGGTAGTAGTAGTAGTGGTGGTTATGGTGGTAGTTGTAGGTGTGGTGGTGATGGTGGTGGTAGTGGTAGTAAACAGGGGTAGTGGCATTGGTAGTGGTGGTAGTAGTTGTAGTAGGTGTGGTGTTGATGGTAGTGGTGGTAGTAGTTGTAGGTGTGGTGGTGGTGGTGATGGTAGTGGTAGTTGTAGACTTGTAGTATAGTAAACAGGGGTAGTGTTTTTGGTGGTGATGATATAGTGGTAGTAGTAGAGATAGTTGTGGTGGTTGTGGTGGTGGTGGTAGTAGTATAGTAATTCGAGGTAGTGGAATTGATGGTAGTGATAGTGGTAGTAGTATAGAGATGGTTGTGGTTGTGTGGTGGTTGTGGTGGTGGTAGTAGTGGTGTAGTAAGCATTGGTGGTGATGATAGTGGTAGTAGTAAAGATGTAAAGATGGTGACGGTGAGTGTGTTACCTTTAATGCTTTTTGTACCAATTTATTTTTCACGCGTTATTTTGTATTTGTTTGGATGACCCCAAAAACTGTCATGCCTTATCAGATAATTTGTTATCTGCTTCGTTTCTTCCTGTTATCATCAACAAGAGTTATATAACAGATAAAGCGGAATGAGGACTTTTGTAGACGACATAGGGCATATTATTTGTCAATCTTTTCTGTTATTATCAGCGTTAGATTGTCTGGAGTTCATGATCTCTAAATTCTAGAATCTAGTCAAGTGCCTTATGATTATGTTCCCTCCTTTTTCTTATAATTCATTGTATAAATCATGGAAATACGTTTTTTGTATATTTTGTATATCTCTCTAAATTTCTCCAAAACTCTTTCTCTTCCGTTTCTTCTGCAGTACATAGAGAAGAGGTTCCAGTCCAGGTTTCTCACATCTTTCGCCATCATCACCACTATGATTGGAACCTTCTTCTACATGGGTCTTGTCTCCTACAGTCCTTCCCTGGCCATGCAGACCGTCACGGGCTTCCCTACCTGGGGCTCCATCATTGTTCTTGGACTCATATGTACCATCTACTCCTCCTGGGTGAGTGATTTCACTCGCAGTTCACTCATTCACAGACAATTATTATTACACTCATAATTTATAAAGCTGTTCTGATCAGAGATGTAAACATTAGCCAATTTAGTTTCACAAAGGTATACAGGGAGTTTACCTATTATCGAACATCACACATCTTCAAAATAATTTCTTCATAAATTTCAATAAATAGAATGCATAATGTGTTCCTCAGGGCGGGGTGCGAGCGGTAGTGTACACGGACATACTACAAACCTTTGTTATGTTCTCTGGTATCATCGTCATCATGGTCCTGGCTACGGTGGAGGTCGGGGGGCTGGATGAAGTGTGGAAGATTGCTGATGAACACGGCAGAGTTGAATGGTGGAAGTAAGTGGATCAGGTGGTGGGAATAAGGGGTGGAAGTAAGTGGGTCTGTAGACAACTAAAGGGAATGTTGTATTGAGTTTAAGCTGATGCCCTGTTGGAAGGTAATATTGACAATTCCTGTGTTTGTGTGTACTTGCAGCATCAACCCGGACCCCCTGCAGCGTCACAGTGTGTGGACTGTAACAGTGCAGGGATACTTCACTGCCCTAATCGTCTTCGGTATGGGCCAGCCCCAGGTCCAGCGCATCCTCTCTGTCAACAAATGGAACAAAGCCATCTTGTGAGTTACTGTTTGAGAATATAGGGGTATTAAATTATATATTAAGTGTACAAAATCTGAAACAGATCAAAGTTTTGAACGTGTTTGGCAGTTACTATGAGATTTTTTTATCCTAAAGGAAGATTTTTAGCATAAAAATGGAAAATGCCAAAATCCTACGGTACCTTACTGTACTTTACGAGGTCAGGTAGTCGGACAGAGAGACATATTTTCTTATTGTCTTTTATAATATTGTATTACGGATCATTCATTAATAAGTATTTAAAATGTAACTGTAAAGGTTACTTTCCACCTTCTCACTTTTTCCATCACCTTAATTCATCTTCAGTGCCCACTACCTGGACCTGCTGATGCTGTTGGCTCTGTACAGCTGCTGCAACTACATGGGTGTGGCCGTGTTCGCTGTGTACGCTGACTGTGACCCCATGGCCACCGGGGACATCGACAAACCTGACGAGATTCTCCCTTACTACGTCACCGACAAGCTTTCTGGATTCTACGGTCTTCCGGGGCTCTTCATCGCTGCGCTCTATGCTGGTAGTCTCAGGTGTGAACTTACTTGAAGCAGTAATACTAACTTTCGTGAGCCCCAGTGTTTGATGGTGTGTCAGGAGATCGAGTCATTTATTCATAATGCATAATGCAGGTTCGGGCGTTTTTAGAGTTGCATACAGTATATATATTTCTTGAACCACATAGCTTCTTTTTTTTTTCATACGAGATATCTATAATAGAAACAGGCACTAACTGGGAGGGAGACCATTTAACACTCAGTCAGGTTATTCATAGCAAAGACAGCTATATTTTTGCCACAGCCTCAAGGAATAAATTAGCAGTCACCAGTTCATTGACAGCATCTTCTACTCTCCTTAAGGAGGTGCGGGAGTAGGGGACATGCTTGGGGGGGAACTGGGGGTGTGTGGGAATAGGGGGACAGGCTTTGGGTGGGTAGAAAGCATGTAACCTATTCCCGCACCCCCCTAACCCCCCCCCCCCGCCTCCCAAGCCTGTCCCCCTACTTCCGCACCCCCCCCCCCCGACCACCCACACACCCCTAACCCCCCCCCAAGCCTGTCCCCCTACTCCCGCACCCCCCAAAAGCCCCCCGACCACCCACACACCCCTAAACCCCCCCCCCCAGCCTGTCCCCCTATTCCCGCACCCCCTTAACCTCTCCACACTTGTCTCTTACAGCTCATATTCATCCCAGATCAACGCGGTGTCTGCAGTGATGTGGGAGGGTTACTTCAAGAACTCCTCCTGGGTGGAAAACATGCCCCAACATCGAAGACCTTACGTCAACATTCTCGTTAGTAAGTGGCCATGAACATCAGTATTGGCTGAGCATAATAATGTTCCATGTAAAATCTTTCACCGAAACGTGTAGCAGGAACAAATATGATAAATTTTATGTCTGTATTCTCATCAGTAAGTGAGACTCAGTAGTTATCAAGCACAATATTCAGTATAATAATTCACCCAATGCTGTAAAAAAGATCACAAGAACCTCACTGAGTATGAATAAATCTCTAACATTTTAGCAATCTCACTCTTCCAAACCTCTCTCTCTCTCTCTCTCTCTCTCTCTCTCTCTCTCTCTCTCTCTCTCTCTCTCTCTCTTGTGCAGGTGTTGTGACTGGGCTGCTGGGGATATTGGCTGGAATAATTGCGTCCCAGCTCGGGGGGATTTTCCAGGTTGGTCAGATCATCCTCGGCACAATTCACTCGCCACTCTTTGGTGTCTTCGTTCTGGGGATGTGTTGTCCCTTTGCTAATAAGGTCGTAAGTATACTTCTGCTGGTGGTGTTGGTGGGGGTCTCTTATTAGTTTAGTCATGTCTTCACTCCTCTTCACTCTGTTCATCATTGTGACATTAATTGATCCTCTTCCATTCTGTACCTCTTTCTTTCATCTCTCCTCTTCCATTCTGTACCTCTTTCTTTCGTCTCTCCTCTTCCATTCTGTACCTCTTTCTTTCATCTCTCCTCTTCCATTCTGTACCTATTTCTTTCATCTCTCCTCTTCCATTCTGTACCTCTTTCTTTCATCTCTCCTCTTCCATTCTGTACCTCTTTCTTTCATCTCTCCTCTTCCATTCTGTACCTCTTTCTTTCATCTCTCCTCTTCCATTCTGTACCTCTTTCTTTCATCTCTCCTCTTCCATTCTGTACCTCTTTCTTTCATCTCTCCTCTTCCATTTTGTACCTCTTTCTTTCATCTCTCCTCTTCCATCCTGTACCTCTTTCTATCATCTCTCCTCTTTCTACCTTTCTTTAATCTTCATCTTCATCTCTTTCAACAAATCTCTCTGTTCCTTTTACTCATCTTCCCTCCATTCTTATGTGATCCCTTCTTTCCTCCTATCTCCCTCTTGTCTGTTTACCTCTTTCTCCATTTCTTCCATTTATGCCTTTTTCTTTAATCCCTTCCCTGTCCCCCTGTGCAATTTTAGCTCTTGCCGCATCTCATCTTTTTTCTCTCTCATCCTTTTCTGTCTCGCATCCTTTACTCTCTCTCATCCTTTTCTGTCTCTCATCCTTTTTTCTCTCTCTCATCCTTTTCTGTCTCTGATCCTTTTCTGTCTCGCATCCTTTTCTCTCTCGCATCCTTTTCTCTCTCTCATCCCTTTCTGTCTCTCATCCTTTTCTCTCTCTCATCCTTTTCTGTCTCTCATCTTTTCTGTCTCACATCTTTTCTGTCTTGTTCTCTTCAGGGTGGTATTGTTGGGTTCACCACGTCCCTGCTCTTCAATTTGTGGATAACCCTTGGAGCCACCTTCTATGGCCATGCCCCCACGCTTCTCCCGTTCTCTGATGAGGGATGTAACTCCACCACACTCCAACCCGACTCCACTTTCCTCACCACCTTCCCCACAACACTCCTTCCCACCACCACCACTGAGGAAACACCTGAAGAGTAAGTGGTGTAGAAGAAAAATTTAATAAATGAATATATGAAAACAATGGTAACAATATTAAGAAGGTGAATCTAGAAACAGGTAACGTTTTTAATAGAGTTTTATTTCTATTGATACCGTTTTCTCGAATTACTATTTTGTAAACAAAAACTCAGACTCCGCCTGGGTCCAAGAGTCAAGAATAATACTGACTGGAGTGTTGCCAGCTATGGAGAATATTCCCTAGACATGGGGAATAAGGCCCGGGACACACGGGTACTTTGTGGTCGCCACTCAAGGACCACACACAGTAGCGGGGACGTGGCTTCCTATAGGTTTCCATTGCTTTGAAGCGAAACCGTATACATGAGTGAGTGCGTCTGTGGCGAGGAGACGCTGATCCCCGCCACGTGTGGAGGCGATTTGTATTTTAGGCCCGGGACACAAGGACCACTTATGGTCGCTGGGTGGCCTGCAAATTTTCCCACCTCTTTGGCCGCCACCTCTTCCATGCCGCCGCCAGCCGTATACATGGGCCACACTGCGACGTCCCTCAGTTTAACCACAAATCACCGTTATCAGCCAGGCAAGGTGTGTGGCAACCACCAAAGCACCCGTGTGTCCCAAGTCTTAAAAGTATCTATGGGGTAATTATATAAAGATTGTTCAAGAGTAAATGGGGAAACTTATACCAAAAGAAATATCAAGGTGAAAATGTACGACTATCTTCAGCAGAAGTAAACAGGGAATTATTGAGGTAAACAGGGAAATTCTAATGTTAAAGTTGAGGTAAAAAGGAAAATTCTGATGTTGAAGTTGAGGTAAAAAGGAAAATTCTGGTGTTGAGGTTGGGGAAATTTTGTTCATGAGACCGACCTGGCAACACTGCCTGATTATACTGTAGATGAGAGGCTGCAGATGCTTATTTCTTCTCTCCATCAACATTATTCTGCATTAGTGATGGTAATAGTTAACAAGAGCCCCAGAAAAGGAAATTGGAAGATATTTGATTCTATTGTCGTTCTCTGTGATGGTTGTTCTACTAATTTATATCATTATGACATTATTTTGATTTATGACATTTCCATCGTAAATACCGGTAAATATTGAATGAATTACCGTTATTGGGTACGGTTTTTCTACCTTCATTACCCACTTATTTAGACCATTCTAAGACTATTTTCTTCTATGGCATTTTCTCCGCAAATGCCCCATTTACAAGATAGGGCATATTCAAATGGGGCATTTTGAAATTAGCCTGACCTTACCTGACCTGACCTAACCTAACCTAGACCGCATCAGACTACTGGGACCTAACCTGGGCAGACTACCGGGACCTAACCTGGGCAAACTACCGGGAAATAACCGTGGTAAAGTACAGAAAATGACCAGTGCAAAATACTGGGACCTAGCCGGATCTGGCAACACTGCTACAAAATGGTAATTCTTTCAATAAATACCCTATTTTCTTCTATGGCATTTCCTCCGCAAATGACCCATTTACAAGATTAGCCTGACCTTACCTGACCTGACCTAACCTAACCTAACCTAACCTAACCTAACCTAACCTAGACCGCATCAGACTACCGGGACCTAACCTGGGCAAACTACCGGGAAATAACCGTGGTAAAGTACAGAAAATGACCGGTGCAAAATACTGGGACCTAGCCGGATCTGGCAACACTGCTACAAAACGGTAATTCTTTCAATAAATACCTAAATACCTAACCTAACATGACCTAACTTGACCTGAATAAACCTAACCTAACCTAACCTAGGGTCATTTCCCAGTGTGACAGCAGTACATTTTGACCCGATTTGATTTCCCCCCTATGTTAGGTCACCGTAGATTACCCTGGTCCAGGTTAGGTTAAGTAAAGTCAGACTAACTCTAAAAACATATAAATATTAATTATATTATGTGATGTTAATTATTTTACCCCTCAATCCAGCTTCTTGAGGGGGGGAGGGGGTTAGGGTAAGTAAAGTCAGACTAACTCTAAAACATATAAATATTAATTATATTATGTGTTATTTATATATTTTACCCCTCAATCCAGCCTCATGGGGGTGGGGGGGTTAGGTTAGGCTAGGTTAGGTCAGGTCAAGTCAAGTCAAGTCAGATCAACTCTAAAACATATAAATATTAACTATATTGTGTGTTTTTTATATATTTTCCCCTCAATCCAGCCTCTTGAGGGTTAGATTACTATTAAATATATTGTGTTATTTATATATTTTTCCCCTCATTCCAGCCTCTTGGGGGGGGGGGGATTGAACATAAGGCCGTATTCAAGAACGTTGGTGGGGCATACGGTGGCGTGGTACCAGTACGATGGCTCCATAGGAGAACAATAGAGCCGTTGTACCGGTACCACACCATCCTCAACACCACGGATGTTCTTGCATACGACCCATAGTCAAAATGTACTGTTGGTGTTTGGTATATAATTATACACCATCACTCTGGGAATTGACGCCATAAAGCAAAAAATAAATAAACGCCAACCAAAATAGGAAGGAAGTAGATATATAAGTAGGCTATCTTTCATATCTGTGACTTGTCTTAACTATTACTGTGTTGGAAAGTATATTTTGATCGAGGACAATAATTTTAGACATTTTTAATTATGCTGAAACGATCTGGTAGTTCTTGATGTCATTTAATGAAAGTGTTTCATCAACCTGGTTGAAACTTTCCCCGACTACCCAAGTCTAAAGAAATGTAAATTAGTATTTTCATAAGTGAAAAGGAACCGAAACAACGTTTAGTCTATCTATGTCTACCATACACACACAGTGGTATGTACCTGTATCCGCCCTTCTTTAGAGTTATTTTAATCAGATCCTTAGTTACTCTAGTTTGTAAATTTTCAGAATTGGTGCCAAGTACCAAATCCATCCTACACTGTCTTTATGAGGGAAAAGGGCTACCTGGTACTTCATCATATTTTATAAAATTTGGGTAAAAAATATCCTGTTGCAGTCCCATACCCCAGGGTTCTTGGCAATATTTCAATGGATGCAAAGTGTCCCCATTAATTAAATAGTTACAAAACCCTGGACTTGGCTGGAGTTACAGACCAGACAATCTTGCCAGTATTTGAGACTGTCTGAGGTAGCAAGGTATGGTAATATTTCACTCACACTATGTCACCACTGAGGAAGGGTTGGGCACCTTATCATACATGACCTAACTGAAGTTGTCCAGCCTCAGGCTCCTACATCCCTGAGTTGTATAATATAGAACATTAATGCTGCTGTTCTGTGTTGTAGAAGTCGTTCAAAATCAGAACCAAACCAGTAGCTACTGTACATTAATTTCATTTAATTGGCTTTGTAGTAACTAAGGCTATTCATTCACTCTTCTCAACTAACCTAACTTTTCCACTTCCCACAGCGACTATGTGTTCCCCCTCTACCTGGTCTCCTACACCTTGTATTATCTCTTCGGTGTGTCCATCACCTTCACCATCGGGGCCATTGTGTCTCTCTTGTACAGTGAGTTAATTCATAGTTTTTTAATCCATAGGCTAAGACTCAAAATGCAATAACCTATACAGGGAGTGTAATGGTCAGGCCTTAAGTATCTTAAAACTGTGTACAATATAGATCATTTTGTTTCATTATTAATTGCATTGATTTACCCATGCAAACATTTATTTCCCTTAAAACATCCTTCTCTCGGACCTTCCCAGAGCCATGGTCACTAGAGGAGTCGGGTGAGGCGTACATCCATCCAACCTTCTATAAGCTTCAGAAGTGGTGGGAAACCAGGAACCAGCATCCAGATCCCACTACCAGCACTAACAACCTCGTACCCATGGAGAAGATGTAAGAAGGATGCATACACCAAGATAGACTAGATTCAAGAAGGTATGTTAATATGTCTGTCAAGAAAAAGGCAGATTTATAATAAAAATTGGTGTTCATACAGATCTGAAAGTTTTTAAAAAAGATATTAAGTTTTTATTAGCAATTTTTGCACTACAGATTCCTACAATCCCTGCTGGGAATCAAACTACCTCTGCTGTAGTAATCTGTTTCCATTCACATCTCATTCCCAAGTTCCCATATTCATTTTCCCTCAGTATTATCAAGGATGACAGACTGTTTTGAAGGTCAGATCTTGATACTGAAGCAAAAAAGGAACAGACTCTTGACATACAACCATTTAATTAAACCAGAGTACTGTACTTACCACCAAACATTTAGGGACTTTTCAATTACCGGTTCATATCACAGTAGTCCATATTTGTTTTGGGTTAGCTCTAATTTGCACATAGTTTTCTAGAGTTTTGTATCTGCATGAATGAGTAACAGACTGTGACATAATATACCCTTCCTCATCATATTTTTACCAGTTAACACCATCATGCATGATTGAAGTGCATACAGCCTCTGGTTATTCATAATTGCATTTTCAAAGAGAAAGGGTTTTGGGCATTCAAGTAAATTGCAACACTGAATGAACAAAGACTGTATTATGTGTTACTAGCCTTACTAGTCTGCACCCTGTAGGCTATAGATAAACTATTCTTTCCTACCTTCATTCTTCTTTGTGTAAACAGTAACAAAAATTTCTTATGTTCCATTCTATTTGTCAGTAGGAACCATTCACATGCAAATATCCTCTGAGATTGAGATAAGGTTGTTTTCTTTCCTTTTTTCATACATTCCATTGTGACACTTTAACCACTATTGTCCTTTCTATCAATACCTGTTGTGTGTACTATCAAAAACAAAACTTATGTCATGAAAATTGGTGAAAATATAAGATACAGGGCTAGCCATACATTACTGTGGTGGAGCTTTCATTAAGTTTCACGAGTTATATCAAATCATTGGACAAGACAGAGACACGACTTTTGTCTCTGATAGTACAATAGCTAAAAAAAGTATTGCACATTTGGCACGAGAAATATTCTGACATCTAAGGCGCTGGGTACTGAACAACCTTCACGGGGCATTATGAGCTATAGCAATCACTTACCGAATCATTGGACCCCTCCTGGTCGATAGTTTTTTTATCTGCTGTACATTTACTCATTCCTTTATTTTCCTTTGTTTAGGTCCATATACTTATCTCTATTTATTTGTCCATTATCTTATAAGGATTGTATTTTCTTATTTCAGCTTCATTTCCCTCTTCATGACTAACCCTCTCTTTTCCCTTCCTTTTCTATCTATTCCTCTGCAGAAGGTAATCATAACACATCTGCCTGTAGTAATCCAAGGTTGGGGTGACAGCAGTGGGGTCCTTGGCCTTGTCATCCCACTCACGCATGCGAAGTGAAGATTTGAACTGTGGGTGGGCTTTGAAGCTTTCCATCTCTGCCTGTGTCATTGGGCCCCCTTGGTGCTCCAAAGTCTTCTTACTTGCATCAGAAAGCCCTAATGAAGGAGAGATTAACTCACTATCGACTGTGATATTGAAGGACAAGACGACTCCAACTGTAGCCTACATACGATATCTTCTTTTCTTGATTATGAGAAAATAATGTGATGAAACCATGATACAGTTTCAGTATCAGATTAAATCTCTAACTCATAGAAAGAAATATGACTTCAGTATCCATATGACGTACCATATCATTTTTATATTATTCTTCACTCACCTTGGTAGTAATTAGAGTCAGATGCCACTAAAAACCTCTTGGCCTCCACATGACTTCTTACAAAGTGGGTGACATCAGATGGGAATCCCAGATCCTTCAAGTACTCCTCCCCTTAGAAAAAAAAATAAAAAAAAGGGAACCAAACTATCTCATTTGATGGATTATTTAATTTTATACCTCGTCTCACATGTGTGTCGTTGACATTTTATATTTTGGTGTTTCAATCCTCTGATGGTTTATATATGTTTATTCTTTGTAGAAATGCACATACCATCACCCACCTTATTTAACACAAATCTGAACACACTTACCTAAAACTTCATGTTGAGCCACACCAAGAGTGACGCCTTGGGTGACCATACGTGGTATTTGTTGTCCTTCTCTCTGCCCAGCCAGGTGACCCACATCATGTAATAGTGCCCCTAGTACCACCTGTAGTTGTAGCAGTAGAAGTTGATAAGTGAGATCTAGGGGCCATGTTATGTACCAACACTTTTACTAAGAATTTTTTATTTCTTTGTGTTTTTTTCTTCAAGAATCAAGTACTGAATACAGGATTTATTTATGTTTTTGTTATTTCATTAATACTCGACTATTGTGTGTGATATGTTATGTAGCTTACTTGGATAAAGTTATTAGCAATATAATGCCACAACACTATATAATATAAATATATTGAAATGTTCTTTGAACTGTTTTGTTAAATCAACACATTACAATAAACGTATCTATCCTTCTTATTATCTATAGCTCTGATGCCTTGCTCATTCCTCCCTATTTCCTTCTCCCTCATGCCACTGGGTCTTCCTGTCCTAGCACAGTCTCCTTTCTTTCTCTTTAATTCAATTCCTAGAGGAAATGAGGCATCAGAGCGATTGATAGATAAAACCCTGAATGTATAAGTAATATGCATTACCACACACAGGAAATAAAAGTAGTGATGACCCAGAACCTCAGATAACTGAGAGCTTCCATAAAGAAAAAAACAAGACACTTTGCCACTTTGGTGTGAGATCTCCCACTTCACCAACAAGCCATACATGCAACTTAATCTGCCAGCCTCTCTTCTGCTCACTTGCCTGTACAGGAAAGCCTTCCTCTTCTGCAAGGTGTGCTGCCTGAAGGGCATGCTGGACTTGTGTCACAGCTTCCCCCAAGTAGTCTGCCTCCCCAAAGTCCTCATACAGTCCAAACACCTGGCTCACAGCTGCATCCACCTCATCTGTCCCAAGACTTGTCTCTCTTGTTGCCTCAGTCATCGTTGCTTTAGTGTTGTATAATCAGGAATGGTGTATTGAAGCACTTACAGTACCACAGCCTGACACTTGTTATTTGGTCTTCTGTTGGTATGCTTAGAGTTAGTTTATATTGGAAGGGATAGTTAACAATTCAATAACCCTTAACACTATCTATTATCAGATGATTTTCCTTGTCAGAGGGAAGGATTCTTAGCAAATAAAGATTGTGGTTTTCTTAAAAAAATTTCTTGCTCTATAGCAACATGTACTTACATTTTATACCTTTTTCTCTCTGGTTCTGTCTACATACCTGTCCCTGCTAACTTGTTTAAGTATCTGCTTTGAGGTGTCTGCAGCCGGGGATGTTTTGCTGGTGAGGTTCTCTGCTCCCTCTGCCTTTATCCTTCTTGAAGGCATCTGCCAAGAATTTTCACTGCATGTACACCTTGTCGAAAGGAATAGCACCTTCCTCAACGAATAGTGAACTGTATTGTATGGATATTTTCTGTGTCTTGAAATCAACTGATGGATTTTCCTTGGGTACTAAATAGGCTCAAATATTGGATAATTGTTTGATGAGAAATTTTTGAACTTGAGAACGACAGGAATGCCTCCCTCTCCCAAGGAAATAATATCATTTGGTGTTAAATCAGAAAAGTACACAAGTGTCAGTCTTTTCCCTAATGGTAAATTGCCTGCAAAGATGTGGACAATACTTTAAGAGTTTTGGTGTCACTTCAGTCCTGGTTCAACTGGTGTAGCTTGCTTTATATAAAACAAATCCTTCTAATCAATAACACACAAGAAATATACAGGATAGAGTAAGAAATGGGGAGGGAGAGCAATAAATTTTATTCACTAGCTGACTCAAAACTCTTGCTATAGTCATTGTGAATATACATACCTACTGGACACACACACACAGATAGTAGGTGGAGGGGTGCAGTGTGTGCAGGTGGAGGTAGGTGGGCGAGAAAGAGGTCAAGTGAACGGTGTCACTATCTATTATTGGAAAACTTACTTCAGAGCTAAACTTGTACACACACTCTCTCTAGTAGCCTACTGGGTGAGCAAGAAGGGGGAAATGTGCAATGATGAGGCAGCACCATTTGCTTGCATAATAGTAATAAAACACATCGCATATCTCTCATTTAGTATATATAGTTCATACCTCTGGAAACCTTGTAGAATGTAAGGTGAGTAACAGTTTGGGTAGATCTATGGTACCTGAATAATAACAAGTGTTGTTCTGTAATGCTCATTGTTACAAATTAGTATCAAATTCCCGTTGCGATCTGCTACGATTTATATCACATTATTGTATTTACTGTATTGTGTTGTTACTAGTATTTTGGAATGTGTGAAGTGAGTGTGAGTGGGCGAGCAGGCACAGGCAGGCAGGTAGGTAGGTAGGCTGGCTGGCAGACGTCAACAATGTAACTACGTCAAGTGTGCCAGATGCCAGACAGGAGCCAGGCAGGTATTCAACGCCTGGCTCCTTTCGTTTGGCCTGTGTGTGTGAGAGAGAGAGAGAGAGAGAGAGAGAGAGAGAGAGAGAGACCCAAAATACCTGTGAGTGATGAGGTGATAGGTGGAACGCTGACTATTGTATTGTTGTGTAGCTACCACCTGTACTCTATCAGTCCACTTCAAGCCAAGGTCAGTCTCTCTCTCTCTCTCTCTCTCTCTCTCTCTCTCTCTCTCTCTCTCTCTCTCTCTCAATTACTTATCTATCAGTCTGTCTCTCGTTCTATTTGTATACATTTTTTGCCATATTTTTTGCATATCCATCTTTCGGACTCATTATTTTTCTTCGGAATTGCGGCCTTGTATTGAAAGGGAGGTGTGCTGGTTGTGTATTATAGTGTGGAGTAAAAGGGGGAAATTATTTTGTGTTGGTAATCTGGAGCAACTGAATCCTCCAAACAATTCCCAAGCAATACAACACCACCATTATTTTTGCTCTTCTGGTTCTGTTTCCTGGTTTAGTTAGGAGGAATAAGTAGCCTTCCAATTTACAACAAGAGAATCTCCCCTTAAAAAAAAAAAAAAAATCCAACCATGTAAATAGGTTGGTATGTGTAGCTGGGGCAGGTTACCTTCGCTCAAGCTGGGTTTATCTTCTCTTTTATCAAATATGTAACAGTGTATCAGGTTAGGATTTGTCTGTGTGTGTGTGTGTGTGTGAGAGAGAGGGGTCTGTGTCCAGGTTAGGATTTCTGTGTGTGTGTGAGAGGAGAGAGGGACAGTGTATCCAGGTTAGGATTTCTGTGTGTGTGAGAGAGAGAGAGAGAGAGAGAAAAAAAACACCTGAAGTTATTCCTTTACATGTTTTAATCAAGTAACTTTCAGATGGTATATTTTGCTCATCGTATGCTATAATGGTGATACTAACAATTTTGGTGCAAAAGTCGTGTACAAAGTCATACGTTCAGTACCTAAACCATTTTGTTGATCCTTTCTGTGTCAAAATAATAGAGTTAATTAATCTAAGTATGGTAAGCAGTCATGATGGGAGATGTAGAGATAAATGACATATGTTGTTTTTTATCTCCTCTGGCTGTGTATTTAAGGTGGTAATCCTTTTTTTGTTACATTGGAGTGCCTTGATTCCTCCAAAGTATGTCAGAAAACAGGACCACATGAACAAATATAGTGGTGTTCTGTTGCTTGGAAGAGTTTGGAGGATTCAGTTGCTCCTGATTTACCAACACAAATTTCCCCCTTAAGGACCTGTGATCATGTATGAGACTTATAGTGGCTTCTGCAGATTCCTCCTGACTATGACACGAAACAAGCTCCTTCAATATAAGTGGTGTTTTGTGGCAGTGTTAGGAGGACTCACCATCTCCAATTTTTTACAACATCACGGGGTCCCTTGATTAAGAGATCTTGTGAGAGGAAGAAGAGAATGAAGGTGACTTGACTTGGTTGTGTAAATATCCCATCACTCTAATTTGTTTTAACACGTCAAGAGCTGTAAACACATTTACTCGTAAGTTCAGAGAATTTTCCATTATTTTTGTACTGCATTCCACATTCGTTTTTTGGTATTATTTATTTTTTTGATTTTTTTATTTATTTTTTTAATTTTTTATTTTTTTTATTTTTTTTTTATTTTTATTTTTTTATTTGGTAACGCCTACACACAGTTTAAGAACCAGTCGTTTTACATACAGACTGAGGTAGCGGTAAAAATCAGTAGATAACAACATGAGATCAGAGACACACATATCAACACCGACTCGAGGGGGGTAGGGGAGGGGAGGGAGGGGAGGGGGGCAACGTCCATATAAGGAGATTAATTATGTGGAGGGACTTCAGGATGCCGGGTGATGTCACATGCACTGGAGAGGAGGGGGCGACATCTATTATAATTATGGAAATACAATAATAAGTAGGAGTTTGGGAATCTATATTTTTTCTCATCTTCCTGCCTCACTACCGTAACCTTTCTCTCATCATCTTCCTCACTACTACCCATTTCCTCATCTTCCTCCCTCACTACCACCTTTCTATCATCTTCCTTTCTCACTGCTACCCTTTCTTTCATCATCATCTGACACAAGCACCCATTTCCTCATCATCTTTCCTCACTAACACCCATTTCCTCATCATCCTACGTCACTACCACCCTTTTTCTCATCTTTCTACGTCACTACCACCCTTTCTCTCATCTTTCTACCTCACAAACAACCTTTTACTCATCTTCCTCCTCACAAACAACCTTTTTCTCATCTTCCTTCCTCACAAACAACCTTTTTCTCATCTTCCTCCCTCACAAGCACCCTCTTCTCTCATCTTCCTACCTCACTACTACCCTTTTCCTCATCATCTTTCCTCACTACCACCCATTTCCTCCTCCATCACAAATACCGTTTCTCTCATCTTCCCTCCTCACAACTAACTACTCTTTCTCTCATCATCATCCGTCACAAGCACTCTTTCTCTCATCTTTCTCCCTCACTACCACTCTTCCTCTCATCTTTCTCCCTCACTACTACTCTTCCTCTCATCTTTCTCCCTCACTACCACTCTTCCTCTCATTCCCCACATAAGAACTCCACCCTCATCTCCACTCACTACCATCTTTTCCCTCGCATGCCCCTCCATCCCTCTCTTTTCTTACTAACCTATCTATCCTCCCTCATCTTCCTTCCTCACTATACCACCTTTTCCCTCACGTGTCCCTCCTCCTCCCTCTCTTCCATCATCTCCACTCACTACCACCTTTTCCCTCGTCTCCTTCCCACACTAGCACCTCATTTCTCATCTCCCTTAATTCCTCACTATACCACCTTTTTCCTCACTTTCCCCCTCCTTCCCCCACCCTCCCCCAACCTTCCACAATGGCCCACACCCAAACTGGCACTATAGGGTATGTGTGCGGGTGCCGGTGAGAGTGCCAGTGCCGCCGAGCCTCTCCATGCAGTGCCTCTGACCACCTCTACAAGTGCCAACAACCAAACTCTCCCTATAATCTGTCTGTGTGCATGATAGGGCCCGCTACACCTCCTACATCGCTTCGGGGATTTGGGTGAGTTTGACTGTCAGTGTGATTGATAGTATGTATGTGTGTGTGTGCATTTAGGTACCTATGTGAGAGAGAGAGAGAGAGAGAGAGAGAGAGAGAGGAAGAGAGAGAGAGAGAGAGAGAGAGAGAGAGGCAGCAACACGGACAAAGTTATCTCTACTCGAAAACTGTACCATAAAAATATAGGCTATATATATATTTTTTTTATGATCCGACACTGGACATAGGCCTAGGCTTCATCAAACCTGTACCGTGGCCCAGTTCGACTGCTACACACACACACACACACACCACACACACACAACACACACACACACACACACACACACACATACACACACACACACACACTCCCTCTTCCAGTAACGAGAGGAAGATTGTAAATAGATGGATATATCGAGGATGGAATGTCTATTGTATGCATGGGTGATGAGTATATTGTTTGTTCTGGTGACTGACAGAGCTGCATACCACATTAAATCAGAGCAAGAGTTTAATGGTAATGTCAGAACCCGGTGAGACAGACAGACAGACGTACACATAAAGGCAAACATAGAAACAGACAAGCTACAAGACAGATGACAGTGAGAGAAACAGACAGACTAACAATGAGACAAACAGACAGACTAATAATGAGACAGACTAACAATGAGACAGACAAACAAACTAAAAATGAAACAGACAGAATAATAATGAGACAGACAAACTAATAATGAGACAGACTAACAATGAGACAGACAGACAAACTAACAATGAGACAGACAGACAGACAGACAGAACAGGTAAAATCTTAACTCACCTGAACAGTCGTATGATTGATTTTTTTTTTTTTTTTTTTTTTTTTTTGGCAAGGGAGCATCGTTCGTTTTATAGTTCGTTTGTGTAATTTTGATGTGAATGCTCATATGATAAATCTATTCCTATCTCTTTCCCTTCAAATATTATTCTTATACTATTCCTAGAGGAGCAACTTAATGTTAGAACACACACACACATACACACACAGTACGTACAACACACACACACACACACACAGTACGTACAACACACACACACACACACAGTACGTACAACACACACACACACACACACACACAGTACGTACAACACACACACACACACACACAGTACGTACAACATACACACACACACGAGTACGTACAACACACACACACACACACACACACACAGTACGTACAACACACACATGAAGGTAATGGTAGTGGTGATAGTGACAGTGACAGTAGAGTGACAGTAGAGTGAACAGCCTCTCCCCTTAATTAAACTACTTTATTACTATTGTCTAGTACTCTGACCACTTTGCTTGCTTTGTATTCTTCCTCTATATAATAATGATCTACTTTTTCCCTCGTGCTACAGACACATCCATGCAAGTCTTTCTTCTTTCGTCCTCTTCAGTTCTATAATAATATCCTTTCCTGCCATCTCATCATCTCTTTAGTTCTTTCCTCTCGTGATCCATTAAATATTTCCATTCGCAGCCTCTTCTACACTTCTCCTAATAATAATAATCATCTCATCACCACCAAAAGCTCTCTCCTCTCTAACCATACAGTATTCTATTCTCTATTTAGCTGTCTTCTTCTTCCTTGCTATCACTCTCTTCTCCCTCACCATACTCTTCCTTCCCCTCACACCCCCACCTGTACACACACACCACACACTCACCAAACCAACCTTTTTTTTTTTACAACTCTCTCTCTCTCTCTCTCTCTCTCTCTCTCTCTCTCTCTCTCCTCTCTCTCTCTCTCTCTCTCTCTCTCTCTCTCTCTCTCTCTCTCTCTCTCTCTCAGTACCACAGCAGCCACCCACATACAGCCCCCCCCTCCCTCCCTGCCATTCGTCGTCCCCCCTACCCCATTTCCCTACCGTCAGCACACAAGGGCCAAACTGTAGCCTCACCTGTAACAATTTTAGCCTCTGTGAACCTCAGCTGGTATGAACAAATAGTGAAAAAGAATTGAAAACATAACCAGTGCCAAACTTCATGTACCTTTTCTGACATTCCTTTCCACCTCACCTATCTTTCTCAATATCTATCCATCTATTTATTTATCTTCCCATCTATCTATCTACCTACATAACTATTTATTTACCCATTTATCTTCCTATCTATCTACCTACATAACTATTTATTTACCTATTTATCTTCCCATCTATCTATCTATCTACCTTCATAACTATTTATTTACCTATTTTCTTCCCATCTATCTATCTATCTAAATACCTACATAACTATTTATTTACCTATTTATCTTCCCATCTATCTATCTATCTACCTACATAACTATATATCTATCTATCCATCTATATAAGTACAATAATTCATTACCATTTTTTTTTTTTTTTTTTCATTTTCTGTGACTTTCGCTCAACATCTTTACTTCTGTGTAATGTATCTTGTTAGTCCTCTTATAAGACATCAAATATAAATAGAACAGTTCGCTTTGTAAATGCTTTTGGTGGAATATACTTAAGGGACATGAATTTAGATTATTTTTGTGAGTAAACTGAGAGAAGAATGTTTGTTTAAATGTTGGGTGCAATGTGCGGAGGCCATAAATTAGTTAGAGAAAAATATTGTGCCCATTACTCATCAACATGTATACGGTACTTGGCAGGCAACTACTTGTAACGCCTTAACACCTTAGCATAAACGTTGATTGGAAGGTGGTGTTAGCGTGTGTGTGTGTCAGAGGGAGAGAGAGAGCGAGAGAGAGCGTGTGTTGTGTGTGTCAGAGAGAGAGAGCGTGCATGTGTGTGTGTGTCAGAGAGAGAGCGAGCATGTGTGTGTATGGCAAAGAAAGAGAGCGAGCGTGTGTGTGTTGTGGCAGAGAGAGAGCGAGCGAGCATGTGTGTGTGTGTGTGTGTCAGAGAGAGAGAGAGAGCGAGAGCGAGAGAGAGCGTGTGTGTGTATGGCAGAGAGAGAGCGAGCGAGCATGTGTGTGTGTGTCAGAGAGAGAGAGAGAGCGAACGAGCATGTGTGTGTGTGTCAGAGAGAGAGAGAGAGCGTGTGTGTGTGTATGGCAGATAGGCAGAGAGAGAGAGAGAGACAGACCCCCATCCTGCTACTTGACATTGCTTAATTAGAGAAGGACCAAACGTTGCCACACAGGACATTCCATCAAGTTTAATAAGAGGCTCATTATAGAGTGTGGTATATAAGTACGCACAGTTGGCACCATTCCACTCCCATAAGAGCCACCAAATATTTAGCAGTGCCAATCCTCCTCGCTGCTAAGAAGATATGACAGTGACAGCACCCGAAACCAAGGGAGGGGGGAGGGGGGTGCGGAAATAGGGGAACAGGCTTGGGGTGGGTAGAAAGCCTGTCCCCTATTCCCGCATCCCCACAGTCAGCGGGAATAGGGGGACAGGCTTGGGGGTGGGTGGGGGGGTGCTGGAATAGGGGGACAGGTTTGGGGGGGGGGGGTAGAAAGCCTGTCCCCTATTCCCGCACTTACCTAACCCCCTCCCCCCCCCCTCCCCAAGCCTGTCCCCCTACTCTCGCACCCCCCAAAACCCCCCCTAACCCCCCCCCCTTAAGCCTGTCCCCCTATACCCGCACCCCCTTAAGTTATATACGCTGCAATATTGTGTAGTTCATTGACATCACACCTTCAGACTCCAACCTCTTATACTTCCTTTCCTTTCTTCATCATCTGTCTCTCCATTCCACCTGTTGTTTTTTTCCTTCGTGTTTGCTATCCCTCCTCTCACTATATCCTTCTCCCTCGTGCTGTATTTCCTTTCTTCATCATCTGTCTATATCCTTCTCCCTCGTACTTCCTTTCCATTCTTCATCATCTGTCTCTCCATTCCACCAGTTTTGTTTTCCTTCGTGTTTGCTGTCCCTCCTCTCTTTATATCCGTCTCCCTCATTCGATACAGAGTAAAAAAAAACAAAAACAAGCTTAATTAACAAGGTCTTATTATTATTTTTCACTTCAGATCCATTTTTTATTTTATTTTTATCTGGTACTAGTTTTTGCATTATTGAATTAGCCTAAACAATAAAGTGAGGCTTGGTTTTATATCCTGCCGCCAAACACATCTTCCGAGAGTTACAAAGTATTTAATAATAAACATAATTTTCTTTGTGTTGCAGGTGAGTGTTGTGCTCTGGGGAAAGATAATAATTACAAACATTGACCCCCCCCCCCCCTGTGACGCTCGGCAGGTAAGCGTCATGTATGTACACTCACAATCCAAAGTTAGTATCCAGGTCTTGTTGAAGTTTAATTCGAATCATTTGACATACTAGTGAACCAATTACAACGCTTATCCTGTTTTATATTTGCTTGAGCTCGCTTAATTAATACTCGATCAGGCTATTCGAAGGCAAGCCTGGATACATATTTTGCATTGTGAGTGTACTAAAGACCACAAGAATTCATATACACACCGTTTTTTTCGAGGGCTTACAACATATAGAAAATGTAAGACTACGTAACTGCAATACAACATTATGATTAGGTTTGATGTTTTATAATTACCGAGTCATTTGGTAAACTATTGAATGCAGTACCTCCAGAATAATGACCTTGCTTTCCATATATGCTGTTATTGAGTTGAATAGTAAGTATAGCCAAGCTATTTGTAGTGGTTATTGAAGTGGTTATTGAGGTGGTTATTGTAGTGGTTATTGTAGTGGTTATTGAGTTGGTTATTGTAGTGGTTATTGTAGTGGTTATTGTGGTTGTTATTGTAGTGGTTATTGTGGTGGTTATTGTAGTGGTTATTGTGGTGGTTATTGTAGTGGTTATTGTGGTGGTTATTGTACGTGGTTATCGAGTTGGTTATTGTGGTGGTTATTGTAGTGGTTATTGAGGTGGTTATTGAAGTTGTTATTGTAGTGGTTATTGTAGTGGTTATTGTGGTGGTTATTGTGGTGGTTATTGTAGTGGTTATTGAGTGGTTATTGAGGTAGTTATTGTAGTGGTTATTGTTGTGGTTATTGTAGTGGTTATTGAGTTGGTTATTGAGGTGGTATTGTAGTGGTTATTGTAGTGTTATTGTAGTGGTTATTGTAGTGGTTATTGTGTGGTTATTGTAGTGGTTATTGAGTTGGTTATTGAGGTGGTTATTGTAGTGGTTATTGAGGTGGTTATTGTAGTGGTTATTGTAGTGGTTATTGAGGTGGTTATTGAGGTGGTTATTGAGGTGGTTATTGTAGTGGTTATTGTAGTGGTTATTGAGGTGGTTATTGTAGTGGTTATTGTGGTGGTTATTGTAGTGGTATTGTAGTGGTTATTGAGGTGGTTATTGTAGTGGTTATTGAGGTAGTTATTGAGGTGGTTATTATAGTGGTTATTGTAGTGGTTATTGTAGTGGTTATTGAGGTGGTTATTGCTAGTGGTTATTGAGGTGGTTATTGAAACGTTATTGTAGTGGTTATTGTAGTGGTTTATTGAGTAGTTATTGTAGATGGTTATTGAGTCGACTAGTGAGTAACCAAGCTATTTGTAGTGCTTTAGAAGTTACTGCTTAACCTATCGAATGAAATATAATTTTATTCGTGTGACAGACAGACAGACAGAGGTGAAGGGACAAAGTCATATTATTATAGATAGGAAGAGACGAGGAAGAGGAGGAAGGGTAAGTGGAGGGGAGGGGAGAAGGGGAAGAAATGGGGACACGCGG
>JAWQEG010005738.1:0-17500 GCA_033782935.1 Petrolisthes cinctipes
TGTGTGTGTGTGTGTGAGAGAGAGAGTGTGTGTGGTGAGTGAGAGAGGAGTGTGTGAGAGTGTGTGTGTGAGAGAGAGAGAGAGTGTGTGTGTGTGTACAGTTCCCTAAACACCCTCCCCCCCCCCCAAGCCTGTCCCCATATTCCCGCACCCCCCAAACCCCCCCCCCCAAGCCTGTCCCCCTATTCCCGCAGCAGCCCCCCCTAACCCCCCTCCAAGCCTGTCCCCTACTCCCGCCACCCCCCCAAAAAACCCCCAAGCCTGTCCCCTACTCCCGCACCCCCCCCCCAAGCCTGTACCCCCTACTCCCGCACCCCCCAAACCCCCCCCCAAACCTGTCCCCCTATTCCCGCACCCCCCAGTCCCCCCCCCAGGCCTGTCCCCCTATTCCCGCAACCCCCTAACCCCCCCCCAAGCCTGTCCCCCTATTCCCGCTCCCCCCCAAACCCCCCCCCCAAGCCTGTCCCCCTATTCCCACACCCCCTTAAGAAACACACAAAGTAAAGAAAATAATTATCTATATATTCCTAAACTATTTAATTAATTGGTCATTTTAACCTTAATTATATACGAGACATTTTTAATTGGTCATTTTAACCTTAATTATATATACGAGACATTTTTAATTGGTCTCTTTTAACCTTAATTATATACGAGACATTTTTAATTGGTCATTTAACTTAATTATATACGAGACATTTTTTAATTGGTCATTTTAACCTTAATTATATACGAGACATTTTTAATTGGTCATTTTAACCTTAATTATAGTACGAGACATTTTTAATTGGTCATTTTAACCTTAATTATATACGAGACATTTTTAATTGGTCATTTTAACCTTAATTATATACGAGACTATTTTTAATTGGTCATTTTAACCTTAATTATATACGAGATATTTTTATTTTGTGTGTAGGGTAATTTTTTTCATTATATTAATTTATTTTTTTTGTATAATTTTCTTCTCTATCATTCCTTTCTTTTGTTTGCCTTCGTATACATATATATATACGTTTATATGTATATATTTTCACATATACACTCATTCATACATGTTTATTTCTCTACACACACACACACATGTATATTTCTCCACACACGCACACACACACATGTACACTTCTCCACAAACATACACACACGTATACTTCTGCCCACACACACACACACACACATGTACACTTCACACACACACACACACATTTACCCTGACACACACACACACACACACACACGTACACACACACCCTGACACACACACAACACATACACACAACCTGACACATACACACACACACACACGTAAACACCCTGAAACACACACACACACACACACACACGCTGTCACTCTATAAATATATAGCCTTAATAATCATTACGTAGTCGATAATCATTACGTCCAATTTCCAAATAACAAACAAGCACATTGGTAACACTTAACAAGGTAAACAAACATCAGAATTGGCAACACCACTTACCATAGGATATCATTGGTAACACTTAACAAGGTAAACAAACATCAGAATTGACAACACTTATCAAACTATATAATTGGTAACACTTAATAAGGTAAACAAACATCAGAATTGTCAACACTTACCTTTGGATATCATTGGTAACACTTAACAATGTAAACAAACATGAGTGGCAACACTTACCAAAGGATACAATTGGTAACACTTAACAATGTAAACAAACATCAGAATTGGCAACACTTACCCCTTCTAAACACGTGGTCTTATTTATGTTCAATGATTTTTTTTATTTATACGTCAACACGGAAATAATAATAAAAATAATAATAATAATAATAGGAGAATAAAGATAATAAGAGAATAGAGAATAATAAGAGAAAAAAGACAATAATAAGAGAAGGGAGGGAGATGATAGAGGAAGGAGGATATAAGAGAAAGATAATAAGAGAATAAAGATAATAAGAGAAGGAAGATGATAAGATAAAAATAATAAGTGAAGAAAGGGAGATAAGAGAAAGAAGATAATAAGATAATAAAAATGAGGAGAGATAAAAGGGAGATAAGAGAATAGAAATAATAAAAGAAAGGAAGATGATAAGAGCAAGATAATAATAAAAGAAAGATAATAAGAGGAAGATAATGAGAATAAAGATAAGAGAATAAAGATAATGAGAGATTAGAGATAATAAGAGGAAGATAATGAGAAGGAAGATGATAAGAGAAGGAAGATAATAATAAGAGAAGAAAGGAAGATACAGAGAAGTAAGAAAGATAAGAGAAAGAAGATAAGAGCAAGATAATAAAAGGATAAAGATAATAAAAAGAGAAATAAGAGAAAGATAATAATAAGAGAATAAAGATAAGGAAGATAAGAGCAAGATAATGAAAGAATAAAGATAAGAGAAAGATAATAAAAGGATAAAAGATAATAAAGATAGAAATAATAAGGAAGATAATAATAATATAATAAAGAGAAGGAAGATAAGAGCAAGATAAAAAAACGAATAAAGATAAGAGAAAGAAGATAATAATAAGAGAATAAAGAGAAGGAAGATAAGAACAAGATAATAAAAGAATAAAGATAAGAGAAAGATAATAAGATAATAAAAGAATAAAGATAAGAGAAAGATAATAAGATAATAAAGAGAAGGAAGATAAGAGCAAGATAATAAAAGAATAAAGATAAGAGAAAGATAATAAGAGAAATAAGATAAGAGAAAGATAATAGGATAATAAAGAGAAAGAAGATAATAATAAGAGAATAAAGAGAAGGAAGATAAGAGAAAGATAATAAAAAAGATAATAAGAGAAGGAAAATAAGAGAAATAAAAGGAAAATAATATAATAAAAGGATAAAGATAATAGAAATAATAAAGATAATAAGATAATAAAGAGAAGGAAGATAAGACCAAGATAATAAAAGGATAAATAAGATAATAAGAGAAGGAAAATAAGAGAAATAAAAGGAAAATATAATAAAAGGATAAAGATAATAGAAATAATAAAGATAAGATAATAAGATAATAAAGAGAAGGAAGATAATAAAAGGATAAATAAGATAATAAGAGAAGGAAAATAGGAGAAATAAAAGGAAAATAATATAATAAAAATATAACCGGGCCGAGACACAACAACAAACGCCATTAATAAAACTCAGTGTTGCCAATTCTCAGGGGTCAAAATTTCCACAACTTAATTAATTCAACATCTAATTTCCCTTTCCTTCTCTTAATTAATTCGTTTTCTTATTATCTTTCTTTTATTATTTTCCTTTCTTTTTTATTATCTTTATTCTCTTTAATTATCTTTCTTTTATTATTTTCCTTTCTTTTTATTATTATTATCTTTATTCTCTTATTATCTTCCTTCTCTTAATTAATTCGTTTTCTTATTATCTTCCTTTTATTATTATCTTTATTCTCTTATTATTATCTTCCTTCTCTTAATTAATTCGTTTTCTTATTATTTTCCTTTTCTTTTCTTATTATCTTTATTCTCTCATTATTTATCTTCCTTTTATTATTTTCCTTTTTTTTCTTATTATCTTTATTCTCTCATTAATTATCTTCCTTTTATTATTTTAATTTTCTTATTATTATTATTTATCCTCTCATAATTATCTTTCTCTTATCTCCCTTCCTTCTTATTATTATCTTTATCCTCCTATTATCTTCCTTCTCTCATTATCTTTATCCTTTCATTATCTTTCTTATCTTATCTTCCTTCCTTTCTTCTCTTTATCTTGAACGATTTTTTTTTTTTTTTTTCCCGGATTCCCTAAAAAAAAAAAACAGATATATTTCCCTGCATCTGGCAACACTGTATTATTATTATTATTATTATTATTATTATTGGCTGAGGGATTATTATTATTATTATTATTATTATTGGCTGAGGGATTATTATTATTATTATTATTATTATTATTGGCTGAGGGATTATTATTATTATTATTATTATTATTATTATTATTATTATTATTATTGGCTGAGGGATTATTATTATTATTATTATTATTATTATTACCTGAGGAATTATTATTATTATTGTTATTATTATTATTATTACCTGGGGGATTATTATTATTTATTATTATTATTATTATTATTATTGACTGAGGGATTATTATTATTATTATTATTGCCTGAGGGATTATTATTATTATTATTGTTATTATTATTATTATTATTATTATTATTATTATTGCTGAGGGATTATTATTATTTATTATTATTATTATTATTATTTATTATTATTATTATTATTATTATTATTATTATTGCCTGGGAAATTATTTATTATTATTATTATTATTATTATTGGCTGAGGGATTATTATTATTTATTGTTATTATTATTATTATAATTACCTAAGGGATTATTATTATTTATTATTATTATTATTGGCTGAGGGATTATTATTATTTATTGTTATTATTATTATTATAATTACCTAAGGGATTATTATTATTATTATTATTATTATTACATAAGGGATTATTATTATTATTATTATTACCTGGGGGATTATTATTATTTATTATTATTATTATTGGCTGAGGGATTATTATTATTTATTGTTATTATTATTATTATAATTACCTAAGGGATTATTATTATTATTATTATTATTACCTGAGGGATTATTATTTTTATTATTATTATTATTATTATTATTGCCTGAGGGATTATTATTGTTATTATTATTATTATTATTATTATTACCTGGGGATTATTATTTTTATTATTATTATTATTACTATTATTACTATCATTATTATTATTATCATTATTATTATTATTATTATCATTATTATTACCTGAGTGATTATTTAGCAAGAATATAATAATTTTATTGGTGGAAATAAGTTAAGTAGGAGAAAGGGTAAAATCGAAATTAAACTACAAAGAAAAAAAAAAAATATATATATATTTATTAGTTTTTCACAGTATTAATTAATTATATATACATTATTATCATTTATTTTAATTCTTCTATGCACGCTAATAATAAACTATATATTATAATAATTATTAATTATACATATCAATAAACTATATATTATTCTACTTTAATTAAAATTTAGTTAGATAGTCTGACATTACAAAACAACAAACCTAATAATAATAATAATAATAATAATAATAATAATAATAATAATAATAAATAAATAATCCCTCCGGCAATAATAATAATAATAATAATAATAATAATAATAATAATAATAATAATAATAATAATAATAATAATAATAATAATAATAATAATCCCTCCGGCAATAATAATAATAATAATAATAATAATAATAATAATAATAATGTTGTATTACAGTTACATAGTCTGACATTACAAAACAACAAACCTAATAATAATAATAATAATGTTGTATTACAGTTACATAGTCTAATTTATTTTTTACATTTCCTATATCAGTTTATGGAGTGAAATTAATACAACAATAATTATTCACAAACCTTTTAAACATATCTCTGCTTAATTATTCACAAACCTTTTACACATATCTCTTCTTTATTTACTTATTTATTTATCAGTTTATGCAGAGGAATTAATACAACAATAATTACTCACTAACCTTTTAAACATATCTATTTATTTATTTATCAGTTAATGGAGTGGAATAATTAGAGCAATATTTAATAATTAGTCTTTTACACATATCTCTTCTTTATTTATTTATTTATCAGTTAACAAAATATTTATTCACCACCCTTCCTTTACCAATCTTTACACACACATCTCCTACTCCTTTACTAATCTTTTACACACACACACACACACACACCACCCTTACACACACACATCTCCCTTCTCTTCCTTCTCTTCCTCCTTCACCAATCTTCTACACACGTCACCACCTTTCTCTCTAGTATTTTCCATCTTGGCAATACGTGAACCAAACTGTATAGCTCTCTTTGGAAGTGTAGCAGGTGTGTGTAGTTGTAGGTGTGTAGCTGCAACTCTCAATAACAACTTCTCTCCAACACCTCGTCTCAAGTTCAGGTTGGCTTTGGTCCAGATGGGTAGTTGGTTCAGAAAGTTGACCACATCTTCGTCTAGGTAGGGTAGCCTGTGTGTGTGAGAGAGAGAGAGTGAGAGAGAGTGTGAGTGAGGGGTGAGAGGGAAGGAGAGGGTGGACGGGAGTGAAGGGGAGAGGGGTGAGAGGGAAGGAGAGGAGAGAAAAGGGAGTCTCAAGTTAAGGTTGGCTTTGGTCCAGATGGGTAGTTGGTTCAGAAAGTTGACCACATCTTCGTCTAGATAGGGTAGCCTGTGTGTGGGAGAGAGAGAGTGAGAGAGAGAGGAGTGAGAGTGGAGGGAAGGGAGTGGAGGGAAAGGGGGAAGGACGGGAGTGAAGGGGAGAGTGGTGAGAGGGAAGGAGAGGAGAGAAAAGGGAGTCTTAAGTGAAGGTTAGGTTCAGGAAGTTGACCACATCTTCATCTAGGTAGGGTAGCCTGTGTTGGGAGAGAGAGAGAGTGAGTGATGAGTGGGTGAAGAGAGAGAGAGAGAGAGAGAGGTGTGAGTGGGGAGAGGAGTGAATGGGAGAAGGAGTGGAGTGGAAGGGGAGAGGAGTGAGAGGGGGTAGGGAGTGGAAGGGAGAGGAGTGAGTGTGGGTAGGGAGTGAGTGGGGGTACGGAGTGGAGAGGGAAGGAGAGTGAATGGGGGAAGGAGTGGAAGGGAGAGGAGTGAATGCTGGAGAGGGGAGTGAGTGTAGGAGAGAAGGTAAGGTAACACAATACCAAGAGTCAACAAGTATCATTATAGGAACAAAGGTCTGTAGGGAAGGTCGAAAAGAAGGTACGGATATTATGATAAAGTCTATTATTATTATTAGTTAGTGTCAACCAATGATGTAACACACTCCATTAAAAAATAAATACAATGGTAAAGAATGTATATTATTGGTATGTTATTTTATATGTACTGTATGTTACAAATAGTGTCTGTGTATATTTATATTATTTTATATGTATGTTACAAATACTGTGTGTATATTTATATTATTTTATATGTATGGTGTTGGAATAGAAGTGGTGTGTGTTGGAATAGAAGTGGTGTGTGTTGGAATAGAAGTGGTGTGTGTTGGAATAGAAGTGGTGTGTGTGTGTGTGTGTGTGTGTGTGTGAGGAAATATCTGTGTGTGTCAAGAGGATAGAATGTTTTTTGGGGGGGAATTTATTGACATTTACAGGGGATATATCTATGTATATGTATTCAATAGAAGTGGTGTGTGTGTGTGTGTGTGTGAGGAAATGTGTCTGTGTGTGTCGAGAGGATAGAATGTTTTTTGGGGGGAATTTATTGACATTTACAGGGGATATATCTATCTACACTCGCAATCCAAAATTTGTATCCAGGTCTTGTTGTTGAAGTTTGGAATCATTTGACATACTAGTGAACCAATTACAACACTTATCCTGTTTCATATTTGTATCCAGGTCTTGTTGTTGAAGTTTGGAATCATTTGACATACTAGTGAACCAATTACAACGCTTATCCTGTTTCATATTTGTATCCAGGTCTTGTTGTTGAAGCTTCGAATCATTTGACATATTAGTGAACCAATTACAACACTTATACTGTTTCATATTTGCTTGAGCTCACTTAATACTCAATTTAGGCTATTCGAAGCAAGCCTGGATACATATTTTGGATTGCAAGTAAGTTAAAAGCAGTTATTACTCAGACAGAAACGACAAAGCAGCTGGCTAAGATGTGCTGTGAAGTAAATTAAAAGAAAAAGAAACTCTCTCGCTTTGTTTTCAGAGATGTGTATGTGTGTGTATATATGTGTGTGTGTGTGTGTTTATATGTACAACCACAATCAAATATCCACCCACACTTTCCTTCCATCGTATTAATAGATAGAGATGTGTATGTGTGTGTATATGTGTATGTGTATGTGTTTATATGTACAGCCACAATCAAATATCCACCCACACTTTCCTTCCATCGTAGTAATAGATAGAGATGTGTATGTGTGTGTATATATGTGTGTGTGTGTATGTATGTGTTTATATGTACAGCCATAATCAAATATCCACCAACACTTTCCTTCCATGGTACAAATAAATCAGTATCATATCAAAATATAATCATACAACAACAACACCTTATGTCAACTCAACCCCCTCAATTATTATTATTATTATGAGGTGCTGCAAAATTATACACGTGTTGTTCTTTATTACCAAGATATTTACTACAATGGAAGGAAAGTGTTGGTGGATATTATTATTATTATTATTATTATTATGAGGTGCTGCAAAATTATACACGTGTTGTTCTTTATTACCAAGATATTTACTACGATGGAAGGAAAGTGTTGGTAGATATTTGATTGTGGCTGTGTGTGTGTGTGTAGGAAGAGATGTTGTTATGGTGTTGGCTGTTTGGTAATATAACACACACACACACACACACACACAGGCACACATTATCTTTTTAACACAGGGTGAGTAAATCATGTAGTTAGTGTGTATGGTAATGAATAACACACACACACACACACACACAAAATATAATCATGGAAGGTACAGTCGGCAAAAAAAGTTTCGTTACCATCCCTAAAACAGTGTGATGTAATGTTGGTACGCCTGACTGGTGAGTGTGGTACCTCCGCCACCCTCCGACCTCCATAATAAGTCCGTGCCCCTGGCCACTGCCCCTCAGTGTGTCATGGCCAGCCAAGTAGGAATGACGTTCTTTCAGCCAGTGCTATTTTTTCTGGGTATTTCACGGTTATTCTTGTTCTAAAATACTCAAACACATTTCCTGATGTTTAATAATGAATAGTTAAATAGTAAGAGTTCTTTAACACTCAAAATTTAATTTAAAATCAGCTAAACTTTTGATATAAAAAAGTTGACACTGCCGGGGCAATGACAATACCCGTCCAGCATGTCCTGGATGACACGAGTCACAGCTGCCCAGTGGGTGGAGTATCAACCCTACCGGGCTTACCCATGTTAAAATTAACGTAGGGGTGGTAACGAAACTTTTTTTGCCGACTGTACAACTGTTGTTCATTCGGACTGTCGGTTAAGGGGGTGCGGGAGTAGGGGACAGGCTTGTGGGGGGGGGGGGAGAGAAAACCTATCCCTTAAAATAAAAAATAAAAAATTACCTTGGTGAAATAAAATAAAATAAAATAAAATAAAATAAAATAAATATTACCTTGGTGCGCGTCCGTGGTGAGCCAATATACGGTTATCACGTCCCAGGTTCCTACTGTGTATACGTGTCATTTCCGTCTCCACCTCGTTGATTAGTGCCGACCATCCCCCGGCCTCAAATGCACTGCGGTGACGGGAGTATCCGCCAAGTTGTTCGTCCGCTCCGACACCTGACAACACCACCTGCAATTATTTTTATTTTTATTATTATTATTATTATTATTTTTTTTTTTTTTTATTATTATTTTTTTTTTTATTATTATTATTATTATTATTATTATTATTATTATTATTATTATTATTATTATTATTATTATTATTATTATTATTATTATTATTATTATTATTATTATTATTATTATTATTATTACCGGTATTACTATTATTATTATTATTATTATTATTATTATTATTATTATTATTATTATTATTATTATTACCGGTATTACTATTATTATTATTATTATTATTATTATTATTATTATTATTATTATTATTATTATTATTATTATTATTATTATTATTTATTTATTGACCCATGCAGGAGGTGTATGTGTGTGTGTGTATTTATTTTTTATTATTATTATTATTATTATTATTATTTTTTTTTTTTTTTTTTTTTATTATTATTATTTATTTATTTAACTAACCCGTGCCGGAGAGGTGTAATGTTTCCCGTTGAGAGTGCCTGTACCCCTTGCAGCGAACCACAGTGCACACCCTATACTGTCATCAACAAGGACCGAGGTGTGTGTGTGTGTGTGTGTGTGTGTGTTTTTTTTTATTTTTTTATTTATAACTGACCCGTGCAAGAGGTGTTTTATTATTATTATTATTATTATTATTATTATTATTATTATTATTATTATTATTATTATTATTATTATTATTATTATTAATTTATTTATTGACCCATGCAGGAGGTGTATGTGTGTGTGTGTGTGTGTGTGTGTGTGTGTGTGTGTGTGTGTGTTTTTTTTTTTTTTATTATTATTATTTTTTTTTTTTTTTTTTTTTTATTATTATTATTATTTATTTATTTAACTAACCCGTGCCGGAGAGGTGTAATGTTTGCCGTTGAGAGTTCCTATACCCCTTGCAGCGAACCACAGTGCACACCCTATACTGTCATCCAGGACCGAGGTGTTGGGGTGTAGTAGGTGGCGGATGGTTGACATACGGGCTGACTGCACCTCCTCCCGCGTTACATCTATCTGGGGGGGGAGTGGAGTGGAGAAGGTGGGTTAATTGGGGGTGTTGCGGGAATAGTGGGTACAGGCTTAGGGTGGGGATTTAGGGGGGTGCGGGTTTTTTTTTGGGGGGTACGGTTTTTTTGGGGGGGGGTCAGGGGGGTTTTGGGGGGTGCGAGAGTAGGGGGACAGGCTTAGGAGGGGTTTAGGGGGGTGCGGGTTTTAGGGGGGGGTTCAGGGGGGTTTTGGGGGGTGCGGGAAATATGGGGACAGGCTTGGGGTGGGTTTAGGGGTGTGCGGATTTTTTTGGGGGGTCAGGGGGGTTTTGGGGGATGCGAGAATAGGGGGACAGGCTTGGGGGGGTTAGGGGGTTGCGGGGTTTTTGGGGGGTGCGAGAGTAGGGGGACAGGCTTGGGGGGGTGTGGAAATAGGGGGACAGGCTTGGGGTGGGTAGAAAGCCTGTCCCCTATTCCCGCTACACACGCACACACACACACACACACACACATCTATCTGGGGGGAATGAAAAAGGTTAGTATGCATGTGTGTGTGTGTGTGTGTGTGTGTGTGTGTGTTTGCTGTCTCTCCTGTCTCTCTATCTGGGGAATGGAGAAAGTTAATATATGTGTGTGTGTGTGTGTGTGTGTGTTTGATAATAAATAATAATAAAATTAATATTAATAAATAATAATGAAAGGTCAAAGGTGTGCCAATGTGTGCCAATCAATGATACAGAGTGTTGATTCCACAGTGGTATTGGTTTGTTAGCTTCCCAACCAACCACACTTTTAAGGCTTCATTATTTTCCAAAAGCTGAGTATCCGTATTCATAAAATAATTCACCCATAAGTCATTTAATAATAATAATAATAATAATAATAATAATAATAATAATAATAATAATAATAATAATAATAATAATAATAATAATAATAATAATAATAATAATAATAATAGTAATAATAATAATAATAATAATGATCACTGTATAGTTTACTCACCAAATTCATTAAATAATTCACCCATAAGTCATTTACACGGCTAACCTTCTTTCGTTTGCGTGCTTACAAACCAAAACAAACCACTGTGGAATCGACCCATAGACCTCCCCAAGTCAGCTTCGGCTATGTCTGTATAAGTAGGAACACCTCAGACAGCTGACTCAACCTCCTCCCCCCCGCCCCCACCCCCTGCTGCTGACAGGGGGTGGGGGTAACCTCTGGCATCAGTGGTATTTTTAACGTGTCCAGGATCGAACCCTGGACCACAGAATTGCAGCCACAGACTCTACCATGTAATGTAATAATTAAATAATAAGCTATTTATTAGTAATAATAATAATAATAAAATAAAATATAAGAAATAAATAAGAAATAACAATAAATAAATAATATATAACAAACAAAAAATAACAATAATAATAATAATAATAATAAATACTGTAAATAAATAAATAAACAATAATAATAATAATAATAATAAATAATAAATACTGTAAATAAATAAATAAATCAATCGTTTCCTGTGGCACCCAAGGGGCCTCGATGAACTCACGCCACCACCATCTATCTTGCGCTAATTCCTCCAAGTCACTCCAACATTGCACACCAGCCTCTCGCCTCATTGTGCGCACCCACGTTTCACTTGGCCTACCCTCTTCCTCTTCTTCCTCTCATTTGCCAGCCTGGTGTTCCTCTCACAATCTCTCCCTCCTTTCTGTAGACGTGCCCTAGCCATTTCCATCGTGACAATCTAATATAGTCATCTATTCGTTGTACCTCTGTTATTTCTCTAAGTCTTTCATTATAATCCCTATGCCAGCCACCACTTTACTCCTAAAATCCTTCGTATGATTTTGGTATGGATCGAAAAATTATTACTATTCCAAATCGCTTTCAACATTCCCATTGCTTGATTTGCCATCTTTAATCTTTCTTCAAACTCTTCCCTTAAAGAACCATTGCTACACAAAACAGTACTATGATAGTTGAACCTTTCCACTTGCTCCACAACCTTTCCCTCAACCAAGCAATCTCCGGCATTTACAATATTCATATTCATAATTTTAGTCTTAGAACAATTTATTTCCAATCCAACTTTCTTTCCCTCTCTCACCAAGCAATCCAATACTCTCTGTGTCTCATCTACACCCTCATTTATAAGCACAACGTCATCTGCGTAATCCAGATATATATACCAGCTTACGCTCGTCCTTCCATACAATCCCAGCGTTTGTTTCCTCGGCTACTTTCCTCATCACATAGTCTATAACCATAATAAACAATAAGGGAGACAAGATTCCACCTTGATTTACACCAGACTTGACTTCAAAGGCATCACTCAGAGACCCATCAACCATAACTTTGCAGAAGGTACCGTCATGTAGGTCTTCCACCAGCTTCACCAACCACTCTGGTACTCCGTAATGCCTCAACACTTTCTTCATCATCCCTCTAGAGACACTATCAACAGCCTTTTAAAAATCAACAAAACACAAACTCAAACTATCCTTCATCTCATTTGCCTGTTGCATCAAGTGCCTAACGACAAAAATCTGGTCACTGCAACCACGTCATTTCGTAAACCCTGATTGTTCTTCCCGCAGGAGACCACGTATCACAGGTTCCATTCTATTTAGCAAGACTCTACAAAAGACTTTCAAGGTTATCGGTGACAAAGTGATGCCCCTCCAATTGCCACAATCCCTTAGATCCCCTTTCTTAGGAATCTTAACTATTACAACGTTTTTCCACTCAGATGGTAACATTTCACTATCTTTAATTTTATTAAACAGTTTTGCAAACACTGAAGGCAACTCATCTTCATTTACTTTAAGCATTTCTGGAAAAACTTCATCCTCCCCTGGTGCCATTTAATTCTTTGATTGACTTGTACGCAATCCTCTGACTCTGCCCATCATTCTTGTTAATCAGAATCTCAGCTTCTGAAACCTTCTCCTTTATTTGTCTTCTTTTATCTCTTCTTGCCAGACGTCTGACCTCAGAGTGCAGACTCCAGTATTCTGCCCTGGCCAGCTCAACCTCATAATCATCAGCTCTTCCAGCTTCGCTTCTCAATTTCGCCTCCTTTCTTTTTTCAATCACTTCCCATGTTTCCTCAGACATCCACTTCTTTCGTCTACGTCTTCTCCTGATCGTGCAATCCGCTGCTTCCTTAAGAGCACCTTTCACATCTCTCCACATATTTTCAACACTTCTCTCTTCTTCTTCCTATGCCTCTAAAACTAAGAACCTGTTCCGACATTCCAACCTAAAGGCCTCCTTTTCTTCTCCTTCCCTCCTAAGTAAATCAATGTCGTACACACCTGATCTCGCTTTCTCTCCCGTCTGATTTTTAAGTTTAAATCTTAGCTTCGCCATTACAAGTTGATGATCGCTTCCAACATCGGCACCTCTTCTCACACGGACATCAAGCAAGGAACTCTTGTGCTTCCTACTGATGGCAACATGGTCGATTTGATTTTTTATACTTCCCGCACGGCGACACCCATGATGTCTTATGTATGTTTGTATGTTGAAAAGCAGTGCCTCCAATGACGAATTCATTTGCCAAACAAAAACTTGCAAATCTAACTCCATTTTCACTCATTCTATTTCCAACACCCATCCTACCCATGCACTCCTCAAATCCATCATTCGAATCTCCCAACACTGCATTGAAGTCACCAACACATAATAGTATGTCCTGCTTAGCGACTCTGCCTACCACATCTTGCAACCTTTCATAAAATTCATCCTTTCGGTCATCTGGCGCACTGTTTGTGGGTGCATAACAAACAAAAATACTTATATTACCGCGACTAGATTTAAATCTCGCATGAAGCAGCCGCTCATCAATAGGTTGCCATTCTGTCAAAGCATTACCAGCACTTCTTCCCACCAACAGACCAACTCCTTGATAATGTATTCCATCTTCTCTTCCAGAAACCAACAGAGTCATACCACCTTCCAAACTCAACTTGTCTACTCCAACCAACCTAGTCTCTGTTACTGCACACATATCGAGCCCATAATTTTTAAACACAGTTACCAGGTCTTCAATTCTACCATCCTGATTTAAAGTTCTCACATTCCAGTTGGTAAATTGTGTGAATTCATCTTGGTTTCTTAGGCTATATAAAAGAACATCTCGCCACTGTTGCAGTTGACAGTAGGAAGCTAACTCTCCTATTTGCCCGCACCCGCCAAACCCAGCTATGCTAGAGTAGAGCGCGTGCCGGCTGCACTCTTTAACCATTTCACTCTTAAATAGTTCATCTGTCCAAAGAGTGCATCCACCCCCCTGCCTCCAAGGGTTTTGATCTGTGTACGTAGAGGGTGATCAAATCCTCACTAGCCATACAAAAATATAGGCCACACTCAATAAATAAATAAATAATAATAATAACAATAACAATAAATAAATAAATAAATAATAACAATAACAATAACAATAAATAAATAAATAATAATAATAATAATAATAATAATAAATAAATAAATAAATAATAATAACAATAACAATAACAATAAATAAATAAATAAATAATAATAATAACAATAACAATAAATAAATAAATAAATAAATAATAATAATAACAATAACAATAACAATAAATAAATAAATAAATAAATAAATAATAATAATAACAATAACAATAACAATAAATAAATAAATAAATAATAATAATAACAATAACAATAACAATAAATAAATAAATAATAATAATAACAATAACAATAACAATAAATAAATAAATAAATAATATATAATAAACAAAAAATAATAACAATAACAATAAATAAATAAATAAACAAAAAATAATAACAATAACAATAAATAAATAAATAAATAAATAAATAATAATAATAACAATAACAATAACAATAACAATAAATAAATAAATAAATACATGAATACCCTAAAATTCTACTCACCTGTACAAAATTCCAAGTTCTCTGTGGTCGAAGTTGTTGAAGTTCCCTCCAACACTGTCTGCCTGATATACGGTCTGGTACTTCAAACTTCATATCACTAACTTCATCTTGTTGTTGTTGTTGTTGTTCATTCTTAACTTCATTAACTTCGGTAACTTCAACTTTCTCTTTTTCTTCTTTTTTCTTCTTAACTTCACTAACTTCAACTTCTTTTTCCTCTTGTTGTTGTTGTTCATTCTTCCTAACTTCAGTAACTTCAACTTCTTTTTCTTGTTCTTGTTTTTTCTTCCTAACTTCAGTAACTTCTACTTCTTTTTCTTGTTCTTGTTTTTTCTTCCTAACTTCAGTAATTTCAACTTCTTTTTCTTGTTGTTCATTCTTAACTTCACTAACTTCAACTTCTTTTTTCTTCCTAACTTCAGTAACTTCATCTTCTTTTTGTTGTTGTCCATTATTCCTAACTTCAGTAACTTCAACTTCTTGTTTTTTCTTCCTAACTTCACTAACTTCTACTTCTTCTTGTTCATTCTTCCTAACTTTGGTAACTTCAACATGTTGTTGTTCTTGTTGTTGTGTGTTGGGTGTGTTGTGTGTGTTATGGTGTGTGTCGTGTGTGTTACGCATTTCGTTGTCGTTATTTTTGTGTGTGTGGTGTGTGTCGCGTGTGTTTTTACGGTGCTTTTTCCGTTGTGTGTTGTTGCGTGTGTTTTGTTGTGTGTGTGTTGGTGTGTGCTCAAAGGCCACATTAAGTAAATCAATACTTTCCCCTTCCCCTAAACAGTCACTGAGTAATAATGTCAACACAGCACAGTCTATACCACCGGAGAATAGTACACTAATACGACTATGTTTACAACTCTCACTAATACTCTCACTCTCACTCGGGCTCTCACTCAGGCTCTCACTTTTACTCGGGCTCTGATTACACCTCTCACTTTTACTTTGGGGATGATTACACCTCTCACTTTTACTCTCATTATACCTCTCTTTCTCAGTCTCACTCTCACTCTGATTATACCTCTCACTCTCACTCTGATTACACCTCTCACCTATTGGAGGAGAAGGAGGAGGTGGTGTTGCATGTGTTGTTGTGTTATGTATTGTGTGTGTTGTTGCGTGTGTTGCGTGTGTGTTCTCTTCCGTTGTTGTGTTGTGTGTGTTGTGTGTTGCGTGTGTATTCTCTTCCATTGGTGTGTTATGTGTTGGTGTGTTATGTGTTGTGTGTGTTGTTGCATGTGTTGTTGTGTGTGTGTTCTCTTCCATTGTTGTGTTGTGTGTGTTATGTGTTGCGTGCGTGGTGTTGTGTGTTGCGTGTGTTGCGTGTGTGTTCTCTTCCGTTGTTGTGCTGTGTGTGTTATGTGTTGCCTGTGTATTCTCTTCCATTGGTGTGTTATGTGTTGGTGTGTTATGTGTTGCGTGTGTTGGTGTGTTGTGTGTTGCGTGTGTGTTCTCTTCCGTTGTTGTGTTGTGTGTGTTATGTGTTGCGTGTGTTGTTGTGTGTGTGTTCTTTTCCTTCTTCTTGAATACAGTACATTGTTGACATCTGTGTGGACATTTATCAACTCTTCTTTGTATTGCTGTTGTTAATGTTTGTATCAGTCCATCAACACTATGTTTCATAGACGGGTACAGACTCATTAGACCATCTTTGGGTGGGTCTTGTACCAACGGATACAGACTCATTACAGGTATATCATCTTTGGTTGGGTCTTGTACCACAGTGGATTTGGGAGGATACAGACTCATTAGACCATCTTTGGGTGGGTCTTGTACCAATGGATACAGACTCATCATATCATCTTTGGGTGGGTCTTGTACCACAGTGAATTTGGGTGGGTCTTGTACCAACGGACACAGATCCATCGGACTATCTTTGGTTGGGTCTTGTACCACAGTGGATTTGGTTGGGTCTCGTACCAACGGATACAGACTCATCATATCATCTTTGGTTGGGTCTTGTACCACAGTGGTTGATTTAAGGTGTTGTGTTAGTGTGTGTGATGGTAAGGTCTTGTTTAGTGGTACCCTAATACACGAATCTATGGTGTGTTGTATGGTTAGTACACACGATGGAAGATACGACGACAGCAGCAGCGTGTTGGTATTCACAGTCGACCACGGGAAGAGGTGGACGGAGAACCCCTCCTCCGTCAGTGCACCCTCGGGGGCCAAATCAACACGGTACACCCCATAGGCGGGCACCT
>JAWQEG010005738.1:22500-40000 GCA_033782935.1 Petrolisthes cinctipes
AATTTAAAATGATAAAATAATATTGAAAAATTTTAAAATGATAAAATAATATGAAAAATTTAAAATGATAAAATAATATGATAAAATTTAATGATAAAATATGAAAAAATTTAAAAGATAAAATAATAAGATAAAATTTAAAATAATAAAATAATACGATAAAATTTAAAATGATAAAATAATACGAAAAAATTTAAAAGAATAAAATAATGAAATAAATTAAATCAACTTATACAATTCACCCAAAAAAATAATTCTCGCTCACTTCTTCATTAATTTGTAAGTATTCCTTGGCGACTCCATCTGGTCCACGTTTTCTTAGAAATTCCCAGTCCGGCTCAATCTGAAAAAAACGTATGTGTGTGTGTTTGTTATTTTTATTAATTAATTATATGGTAACTAATATATATGTGTGTGTGTGTGTGTGTGTGTGTGTGTGTGTGTGTGTGTGTGTGTGTGTGTGTGTGTGTGTGTGTGTGTATGTCTGTTTATGTGTGTGTGTGTGTGTGTGTGTATGTGTATGTGTGTGTGTATGTGTGTCTGTGTGTGTGTATGTGTGTATGTACAGTACGTGTGTGTTTACTATTTTTATTAATTATTCATACAGTAACTAATAATTATGTGTGTATATGTGTGTGTGTGTATATCTGTGTGTGTGTGTGTGTATGTGTTTGTGTGTGTGTTTGTGTGTGTATATGCCTGTGTGTGTGTATGTGTGTGTGTATATGCCTGTATGTGTGTGTGTGTGTGTGTATGTGTGTGTGTGTGTATATGTGTGTGTGTGTGTATATGTGTGTGTGTGTGTGTGTGTGTATGTGTGTTTATTATTTTTTTATTATTCATATAGTAATTGAAATAGCACAGTGTTTCTTAAGGGGGTGCGGGAATAGGGGGGCAGGCTGGGGGGGGTGTTTAGGGGGGTGCGGATGGTTTTGGGGGGGCACGGGAGTAGGGGGACAGGCTTCGGGAAGGGGGGGGGTGCGGGAGTAGGGGGACAGGCTTGGGGGGGGGGGGTTTGGGGTGTGCGGGAGTAGGGGGACAGGCTTGGGGGGGGTTTAGGGGGTTGCGGGAATAGGAGACAGACTTTCTACCCCCCCCAAGCCTGTCCCCCTACTTCTGCATCCCCTAACCCCCCCCCCATACCAGTCCCTTACTCCTGCACTCCCTTAAATAAATAAATAAATGGAATATAAATAAATAAATTAAATAAATAATACGTACCAATTTATCCAGCTGCCGAGGACTTACACCAACACCACACACGAAGCAAATACCACACATTGTAGTTTTTGTATTTTTGTATTTTTGTATTTTTACCTTACAGTCAAGTACGGTATTTGTATTTTACGGTATTTGTATTTTATGGTATTTGTATTTTAGGGTATTTGTATTTTACGGTATTTGTATTTTTACCTTACAGTGAATTACGGTATTTGTATTTTACGGTATTTGTATTTTATGGTATTTGTATTTTACGGTATTTGTATTTTATGGTATTTGTATTATAAGGTATTTGTATTTTATGGTATTTGTATTTTACGGTATTTGTATTTTATGGTATTTGTATTATAAGGTATTTGTATTTTATGGTATTTGTATTTTACGGTATTTGTATTTTTACCTTACAGTCAAGTACGGTATGTATGTATGTATGTATTCAAATTGAAGTTACATATCCATTTAAATTTTACTTAGTAGGTCCAGAACTTTATAATAAATATTCGTTAATAAATTACGTATTAATTTAAATTTTACTTAATTAATAGGTCCAAAACTTTATAATAAATATTCGTTTTTAATTACGGTATGATTTTAAATTTTACTTATTTACTTATCATTCGTTTTTAATTGTCACGAGTAGTTATGATGTAGTGAAGATGTTATATATCTTCACTATAGGTTAATGGTAAATAACTTTGTGTTGGTTTAGTCTTAGTCTTTCATATTTCTTCAGTTTTTTCATTGTATATAAAGTTTTATAGCTAACCTGGAATATGATATTAAATTACATATTAATTTAAATTTTTTCGTTTATAATTATGTATCTATTAAAATTTTACTTAATTGGACCCGAACCTTATAATAAATATTCGTTTATAATGACTTAATGTGTTTAAATTTTACTTAATTAATAGGTACTGAACCGTGTAATAAATATTTTTTTTATAAATTACGTATCCATTTAAAATTTTCCTTAATTAAAAGATCCGGAATCGTTTAACAAATATTCATTAAAAAAATTACGTTGTATTAAATTTTCCTTAATTAATAGGTCCTGAACCATATAACAAATATTCGTTAATAAATCATTTAATGAGTTTAAAATGACTTAGGTCCTGAATTAACTTATCTTGAATCAGATAGAAAGTTATTTACAAACCGTATAATAAAATAAATAAATAAATAAATAAATAAAGGTCTAATAACAGTGTTCGTTTATATATATTATCTGGTCCTTGACTTGGATTAATTCGTCTTTATAATCACATAGAAAGTTATTTAGAGACCGTATAATAAATAAATAAATATAAAAAAGGTTAGATTAGAGTGTTCGTTTATATATATTATCTGCTCCTTGACTTGAATTAACTTGTCTTGAATCAGAAAGTTATTTACAAACCGTATAATAAATAAATAAATATAAAAAAGGTTAGATTAGAGTGTTCGTTTATATATATTATCTGGTCCTTGACTTGGATTAATTCGTCTTTATAATCACATAGAAAGTTATTTAGAAACCGTATAATAAATAAATAAATAAAAAAAAAAGGTTAGATTAGACAGTGTTCGTTTATATATATTATCTGCTCCTTGACTTGAATTAACTTGTCTTGAATCAGAAAGTTATTTAGAAACCGTATAATAAATAAATAAATATAAAAAAGGTTAGATTAGATTAAATAGTGTTCGTTTATTTTTGGTCCTGAATTAACTTGGATTAATTCGTCTTTATAATCACATAGAAAGTTATTTAGAAACCGTATAATAAATAAATATATAAATAAAAAAGGTTAGATTAGATAGTGAGTTTATTTCTGGTCCTTCAATTTCGTTTATTTTTTTATTTCTAGTCCTTCAATTTAGTTTCTTTTTGGTCCTAAATTGACTTAGATTTACTTGTCTTGAATCAGATAATATACCGAAAGTTATTTAGAGACCGTATAATAAATAAATAAATATAAAAAAGGTTAGATTAAATAGTGAGTGAGTGAGTACACGAGGCTACTGCTTCAATAACAATGTGTTCGTTTACGTTGTCAAGATATTTATATTTTTTACAGCTCAGTTAACTAATATATACATCTGATTTATGCATAGGAATTATATAAGAGTTAATTTTTAAGAATATCATATGTATAATTATTTTCCTAAACCCACATATATTTTTTTTAACTAATATTTTTTGGTTGTAATGATAGACGAAGCCAAAGTCATTAATTTAGTCCGAACACATGTAAACATACGTCTTTGTTTATAGATGATTCGACATTTTAATTATTACGGATTTATGTCTGGATATTTATACATTTAAACCTTAAACAATATATAACTTCACCATTTTACTATTATCATTATTTAGAGTAAATGTTTATTCAATTGATGCTAGCCAAGAAATTATAAGATAGTTAAAATATTCATATTTATAAAAAAAATTGGAATACGAAACCTCTTATTCATGTTTCTTAATTAAGGGGGAGCGGGAGTGGGGGGACGGGGGGTTTAGGGGGGTGCGGGGGGATTTGGGGAGTGCTGGAGTAGGGGGACAGGCTTGGGGGGGGTTAGGGGGGGTTAGGGGGGTGCAGGAATATTTATAGTTCTGATTTTTTTTTATGGATTAGATAAGAGTTAATTTTCAAGAATATCATATCTATAATTATTTTCCTAAACATATTTTTTTTTTAACTAATAATTTTTGGTCCCCCCCTACTACCGCACCCCCTTATTGGGATACGCTACTCTCAGTGTTGCCAAGTGAAAATAATAATAATAGTACATGTTATGATTTTTTTGTTTTTTAGCCTGTACAATAAAAAAAAATAATAATCGGGTTCGTAAATTTCTGGGGTATATTCCCTCTCTCTCTCTCTCTCTCTCTCTCTATTTAATCTCTCTCTCTCGCTTTAATTTAATCTTTCTCTCACTCTCAGTAACACACATACATGCATATTAATTCTCTCTCTCTCTCTCTCTCTCTCTCTCTCTCTCTATATATATATATATATATATATATATATATATATATATATATATATATATATATATATATATATATCATATTTTATTCCTCTCTCTCTCTCTGTTACACACATACATACATATATATATATATATATACTGTCTCTCTCTCTCTCTCTCTCCTCATTTACTTCCTCCCTCTCTCTCTCTCACTCTCATTGACTCACTCTCTCTCACCAGCAGGGTTGCAAGTATGCATATGGATACGAAAGAATCCTTTGGATACGTTTTTACGACGCTGCTGGACAAAAGGATACGAAATTGAATGAGGAGGACAAAAATGCATGGATACGTTTTGCTATTTTTATTAAAGAATTGGATACTTTTTAATATTAATTTGCTTACAGCCATTATTTTTTACGAAAAAGTGATCACCAATCAGAACTCATAATTACTATATCGCTGGTAATATGGTAATGATAAGGTAACTGTTATGTGAGCACCAAGCGGGGACTCTGGGGAGTAAACATGCCCTGGGCTCCTTGGCATTTATTCATATTTTGTAGTGTAAGTGAACAGTATAATATTATATAAAACTAGTCTTGCATAGCGCTAGTCAAATACTGGCTGGCTGCCATTGAGGACATGGTGAAATAAGTGTGCAATATTGTACTATCATAATTTGTGCTTCTTTAGTTTAAAGTTTTTTTTTATTAATAGTTTGTATTGCACTTAAATGAAAAATTAATACATTCTGTACAATGACGCTCTTTTGCCCTTTTGGGACGTGTTATTTTTAGGAGTGTAGATTCGCGCGCTCATAGGTTTAAATACTTAAATAAATAATGTTCTTGGAAGACCCAAATAGTAGTTTAAGTTTCGCTCCAAATTTGTAGTGTACAACCCAAGGCCTAGAGATATTTCCCACTGACGTCAGGAAGTTATTTTTACGCAGGAAAACAGAGAAGTATAGGCCCATGGCCAAGGAATATTCCTTGGCCATGTATATAGGCTATAGGCCTACCATTCTCGGTGAGTCCGTCACCGCCTAGGCAGCAAATAGCAACCAGCTGCATGGCTGCCAACCGTATGATGTATAAAAACACGGTAAGAAGGATTACTCATTTTAAAGCACATTCCTCATTAACTATAATGCATTTTGGTAAATATTGAATGAATTACCGTTATTGAAATTAGTCTGACCTTACCTGACCTGACCTGACCTGACCTAACCTAGACCGCATCAGACTACCGGGACCTAACCTGGGCAGACTACCGGGACCTAACCTGGGCAGACTACCGGGACCTAACGTGGACAAACTACCGGAAAATAACCGTGGTAAAGTACAGAAAATGACCAGGGCAAAGTACTGGGACCTAACCGGATCTGGCAACACTGCTACAAAACGGTAATTCTTTCAATAAATACCTGCATTAAAAAAAAATATATATATTGGCTACCTTTTGGATACTATTTAACATTATTTGGAAACGTTTTGTAAATTTTGAATACGTTTTTGGATACATTTATATTTTGGCCACTTGTAAGGACAGAGGTGACACCAGGTATTGGTAACACTGTCCCCTGCACTGCAGTTGTTGTTGAATGTTGATTGGTGAGCCACTCAGTGCCAATCAGAGTCCCAGTGCCACCACAACCATACACCAGTGCCAATCAGAGTGCCACAACCACCACACGTATATACACCAGTGCCAATCAGAGTCCCAGTGCCACCACAACCATACACCAGTGCCAATCAGAGTGCCACAACCACCACACGTATATACACCAGTGCCAATCAGAGTGCCAGTGCCATCATACGTACATACACCAGTGCCAATCAGAGTGCCACAACCACCACACGTATATACACCAGTGCCAATCAGAGTGCCAGTACCACCACAACCATACACCAGTGCCAATCAGAGTGCCAGTGCCATCATACATACATACACCAGTGCCAATCAGAGTGCCAGTGCCATCATACATACATACACCAGTGCCAATCAGAGTGCTAGTGCCATCATACATACATACACCAGTGCCAATCAGAGTGCCACAACCACCACACGTACATACACCAGTGCCAATCAGAGTGCCAGTGCCATCATACGTACATACATATAGTGACAGTCGTATGTGTGTATGTATGTAAACTATACATACATACATATATACATATAGTGTGTTTATTTTTTTTCGTTTTTATGTGCGTGTGTGTATATATATTTTTATGTGTGTATGTGTGTATGTTAACTATATATACATACATATAGTGACAGTCGTGTGTGTGTGTATATGTGAACTATACATACATATAATTATACAGTGCTAGTTGTGTGTGTGTGTGTGTGAACTATACATACATACATATATACATACATACATACATACATATAGTGACAGTCGTGTTGTGTGTGTGTGTGTCAACTATACATACATACATACAGTGACAGTCATGTGTGTGTGTATATGTGAACTATACATACATATAATTATACAGTGATAGTTGTGTGTGTGTGTGTGTGAACTATACATACATACATATATACATACATACATATAGTGACATTCGTGTTGCGTGTGTGTGTGTGTGTGTCAATTTACATACATATAATTATACAGTGATAGTCGTGTTGTGTGTGTGTGTGTCAACTATACATACATACATACATACATATTACATACATATATATAGTGACAGTCGTGTTGTGTGTGTGTATGTGTGTGTCAACTATACATACATACATACATACATATAGTGACATTCGTGTTGTGTGTGTATGTCAACTATACATACATACATTGAGCCTGTGTGTGTGTGTGTGTGTGTCAACTATACATACATACATACATATAGTGACATTTGTGTGTATGTATGTGTGTGTGTGTCAACTATACATACATACATACATATATACATACATACCTTGAGCCTGTGTGTGTGTGTATGTGTGTGTGTATAATATGTTGTGAAGAATATATATACACATTTTATGGACTGATTTACTTATTTAGGTTAGGGGGGTGTTGGAATAGGGGGACAGGCTGTCCCCTACTCCCGCACCCCAAACCCCCCCCCAGCCTGTCCCCCTACTCCCGCACCCCAAACCCCCCCCCCCAAGCCTGTCCCCCTATTTCCACACACCCCAAACCCCCCCCCCCCCAAGCCTGTCCCCCTATTTCCACACCCCCCAAACCCCCCCCCCCCAAGCCTGTCCCCCTACTCCCGCACACCCCAAAGCCTGCCCCCTATTTCCACACACCCCAAACCCCCCCCCCCCCCAAGCCTGTCCCCCTACACCCGCACCGCCTTAACTTTTTTTTATTTTTTTTTGTGAAGCATATTATGTGTTTTATTCTTGTATGACTTATTTGATTTCAGATAATTTATTTATTTTAACAATACATACTATCAACAATTGAGTATATCATTTATTTATTTATTTATTTTTTATTTTTTTCATTTTTTCATTTATTTAATTTTTTTTTTTTTTTTTTTTTCTGTCAATTTTTTTATTTTACTATTATTATTTTTTTTTCTGTATATATTTCTTAGTCGACTTCTTTTTTTTTTTTTCCCACCATTTTTTGACTTGTATTCCCACTATGTTACTCTGTATAGAAAAAATGTCTTTCCTCTTCTTCCACTTTTTCACTGTTCTTCAATTTTGTTCTTCCACTTTTCCACTGTTCTTCATTTTTTCACTGTTCTTCATTTTTTTCTTCCACTTTTTCACTGTTCTTCATTTTTGCTTCTTCCACTTTTTCACTGTTCATTTTTGCTTCCACTTTTTCACTGTTCTTCATTTTTGCTTCTTCCACTTTTTCTCTGTTCTTCATTTTTACTTCTTCCACTTTTTCACTGTTCTTCATTTTTGCTTCCACTTTTTTCACTGTTCTTCATATTTTTCTTCTTTCATTTTTTCACTGTTCTTCATTTTTGCTTCTTCCACTTTTTCACTGTTCTTCATTTTTGCTTCTTCCACTTTTTCATTGTTCTTCATTTTTACTTCTTCCACTTTTTCTCTGAGCATTTCGGTGGATATTATTATTATTATTATTATTATTATTATTATTATTATTATTATTATTATTATTATTATTATTATTATTATTATTATTATTATTATGAGGTGCTGCAAAATTATACACGTGTTGTTCTTTACAGTGAACTCTCATTTTACACTTGTATATTGGGTGTGTAATGTAGTGTGTGTAATGAAACTGTGTACAGAAAACCCTCATTGTACAGTACACTGGTATATTGGGTGTGTAATATAGTGTGTGTAATATAGTGTATAATAAGTCTTTGGGTGTGTAATGTAGTGTGTGTAATGAAACTGTACAGAAAACCCTCATTGTACTGTACACTGGTATTACATAACCCCCTAATCCCTCCCCCAAGCCTGTCCCCCTATTCCTGCACACCCCTAACCCCACACTCAAGCCTGTCCCCCTACTCCCGCACCCCCCATAACCCCCTAACCCCTCCCCCCAAGCCTGTCCCCCTACTCTGCACCCCCCAAAACCCCCTAACCCCTCCCCCCAAGCCTGTCCCCCTATTCCTGCACACCCCTAACCCCACACTCAAGCCTGTCCCCCTACTCCCGCACCCCCCAAAACCCCCTAACCCCTCCCCCCAAGCCTGTCCCCCTACTCCGGCACCCCCCAAAACCTCCTAACCCCTCCCCCGAAGCCTGTCCCCCTACTCCCGCACCCCCCAAAACCCCCTAACCCCACACCCAAGCCTGTCCCCTTATTCCCGCACCCCCCAAACCCCCCCCCAAGCCTGTCCCCCTACTCCCGCACCCCTCAAAACCCCCTAACCCCTCCCCCAAGCCTGTCCCCCTACACCCGCACCCCCCAAAACCCCCTAACCCCTCCCCCCAAGCCTGTCCCCCTATTCCCGCACCCCCCATAACCCCCACAAGCCTGTCCCCCTACTCCCACACACCCCTAACCCCTCCCCCAAGCCTGTCCCCCTACTCCCGCACCCCTTAAAACCCCCCCAAGCCTGTCCCCCTACTCCCGCACCCCCCAAAACCCCCTAACCCCCCCCCTCAAGAAGATAAAACCCAAGATTACTGTTTTTTTGTTATGTCGGTATCTCATTATTCATATCAGTAACTTTTATTGTCACTCTCAGCACTTTTCATAACTAACAGATTATTATTATTATTATTATTATTATTATTATTATTGTTATTATTATTGTTGTTGTTGTTGTTATTGTTATTATTATTATTACTATTATTATTATTATTATTACTAATAATAATAATAGTAATAATAATAATAATAATAGTAATAATAATAATAGTAATAATAATAACAATAATAATAATAATAATAATAATAATAATAATAATAATAATAACAATAATAATAATAATAATAATAATAATAATGATAATAATAATAATAATAATAATAATAATAATAATAATAACAATAACAATAATAATAATAATAATAATAATAATAATAATAATAATAATAATAATATTCGTTCACAAGATTCACTCAAATTGCAGGAGGACTTTTGACCATGACTGTACCTCTCCCCCCCTCCCCCCCCAATGTTGCATCAGGGTCTGCAGGCTGCAACGATAACCTAACCTAACGTCAACTATCTCACTTCTTTCAATTCTTCTTTCAACTCTTCTTTCAACTCTTCTTTCAATTCTTCTTTCAACTCTTCTTTCAATTCTTCTTTCAACTCTTCTTTCAATTCTTCTTTCAACTCTTCTTTCAATTCTTCTTTCAACTCTTCTTTCAATTCTTCTTTCAACTCTTCTTTCAACTCTTCTTTCAACTCTTCTTTCAACTCTTCCGTCACTTCTTTCATTTCAATAGAATTTTTCACCATTAAAGCTTGGGGGTGATTCAAGCTTTGTTGGGGGGTGAATTAAGCTTTTTTTGGGGGTGAATTAAGCTTTGTTTGGGGGTGAATTAAGCTTTGTTTGGGGGTTGAATTAAGCTTTGTTTGGGGGTGAATTAAGCTTTGTTTGGGGGTGAATTAAGCTTTGTTTGGGGGGTGAATGAAGCTTTGTTTGGGGGGTGAATTAAGCTTTGTTTGGGGGGTGAATTAAGCTTTGTTTGGGGGTGAATTAAGCTTTGTTTGGTGGTGAATTAAGCTTTGTTGGGTGTGAATTAAGCTTTGTTTTGGGGGTGAATTAAGCTTTGTTTTGGGGTGAATTAAGCTTTGTTTGGGGGTGAATTAAGCTTTGTTTTGGGGGTGAATTAAGCTTTGTTTTGGGGGTGAATTAAGCTTTGTTTGGGGGTGAATTAAGCTTTGTTTGGGGTGAATTAAGCTTTGTTTGGTGGTGAATTAAGCTTTGTTGGGTGTGAATTAAGCTTTGTTTTGGGGGTGAATTAAGCTTTGTTTTGGGGGTGAATTAAGCTTTGTTTTGGGGGTGAATTAAGCTTTGTTTGGGGGTGAATTAAGCTTTGTTTGGGGGTGAATTAAGCTTTGTTTGGGGGTGAATTAAGCTTTGTTTGGGGGTGAATTAAGCTTTGTTTGGGGGTGAATTAAGCTTTGTTTGGGGGTGAATTAAGCATTATTTTGGGCAATTAAGCATTTATAGGAGGTGAATGAAGCATTTTTTTGTCAATTAAGCATTATTTTTGTCAATTAAGCATTATTTTGGTTAATTCAGCATTTATTGAAGGTGAATTAAGCATTATTTTTGTCAATTAAGCATTATTTTGGTGAATTCAGCATTATTTTGGTGAATTCAGCATTTATTGAAGGTGAATTAAGCATTATTTTGGGCAATTAAGCATTTATTTGGCTGAATCAAGCATTTTTTCTATACAGATTATTATTAAATATTGAGTAATTAAGGTTTTAGTGTTAATTTTATTTTTTCTTTACAGATTAAATTATAATTATATTGAGTAATTAAGGTGTCAATATTAATTTTATTTTTTCTTTACAGATTATTAATATATATTGAGTAATTAAGGCAATCAGTATTATAATGTCAACATTTACGTCGATGGGAACGATGATTAAACTTCAAAGACACATGGTAATTATATACTATAGGTCCATTTTATTAGGGGGGTGCGGGAATTGGGGGACAGGCTTCGGGGGGGGTTTATGTGGGTGTGGGGGGTGCGGGAGTAAGGGGGACAGGCTTGGGGGAGGGGGTTTGGGGGGTGCCGGAATAGTGGACAGGCTTTCTACCCACCCCAAGCCTGTCCCCCTATTCCTGCACCCCCCCAGTCCCCCCCCCCAAGCTTGTCCCCTATTCCCGCACCCCCCAAACCCCCCCCCCCCCAAGCCTGTCCCCCTATTCCTGCACTCCCTTAGTTGTTATGTGTATGTTAAGTGTGTGTGTGTGTGTGTGTGTGTGTGTGTTTGTGTGTGTGTGTGTGTGTGTGTTAACAAAATATTATTAATATATGTATGTTAAATGTGTGTGTGTTTGTGTTTGTGTATGTGTGTGTGTGTGTGTGTGTGTGTATGTGTGTGTGTGTGTGTGTGTGTTAACAAAATATTATTATTATATGTGTGTGTGTGTGTGTGTGTGTGTGTGTGTGTGTGTGTGTGTGTTATAACTTAAATTGATGCATCCTGTACCCCCCCCCCCCAAGCCTGTCCCCTATTCCCGCACCCCTCTAAACCCCCCCCCCCCAAACCTGTCCCCTATTCCCGCACCCCTCTAACCCCCCCCCAAGCCTCCCCCCGCACCCCCCTCAAGCATGTCCCCCTATTTCTACACCCCCTTAATATGATTCCTTAACTATACTTAAACTCTACTTAACTGTACTTGAAATCTACTTAACTATACTTAACTGTACTTGAAATCTACTTAACTATACTTAACTGTACTTGAAATCTACTTAACTATACTAAAACTCTACTTAACTGTACTTACACTCTACTTACAGATGCTGAGCGGTACAATGATAAGAAGGAGTGTTAGTGGAGTGTGTGGAATGAGGAGGAGTGTTAGTGGAGTGTGTGGAATGAGTAGGAGTGACAATGGAGTGTGTAGTATGAGTAGGAGTGTTGATGGAGTGTGTGGTATGAGTACGAGTGGGTATGGAGTGTGTGGTATGAGAAGGAGTGTTGATGGAGTGTGTGGTATGAGTACGAGTGGGTATGGAGTGTGTAGTATGAGAAGGAGTGTTGATGGAGTGTGTGGTATGAGTACGAGTGGGTATGGAGTGTGTGGTATGAGAAGGAGTGTTGATGGAGTGTGTGGTATGAGTACGAGTGGGTATGGAGTGTGTGGTATGAGAAGGAGTGTTGATAGAGTGTGTGGTATGAGTAGGAGTGACAATGGAGTGTGTGGAATGAGTAGGAATGTTGATAGAGTGTGTGGTATGAGTAGGAGTGTTAGTGGAGTGTGTGGTATGAGGAGGAGTGTTAATGGAGTGTGTGGAATGAGAAGGAGCGTTGATGGAGTGTGTGGAATGGGAAGGAGTGTTGATAGAGTGTGTGGTATGAGTACGAGTGGGTATGGAGTGTGTGGAATGAGAAGGAGTGACAATGGAGTGCGTGGTATGAGTACGAGTGTTAGTGGAGTGTGTGGAATGAGTACGAGTGACAATGGAGTGCGTGGAATGAGGAGGAGTGGGTATGGAGTGTGTAGTATGAGTACGAGTGGGTATGGAGTGTGTAGTACGAGTGTTGATAGAGTGTGTGGTATGAGTACGAGTGGGTATGGAGTGCGTGGAATGAGTAGGAGTGACAATGGAGTGTGTGGTATGAGGAGGAGTGGGTATGGAGTGCGTGGTATGAGGAGTGGTGGGTATGGAGTGTGTGGAATGAGTAGGAGTGACAATGGAGTGTGTGGTATGAGTACGAGTGGGTATGGAGTGTGTGGTATGAGTACGAGTGTTGATGGAGTGCGTGGTATGGGTAGGAGTGACAATGGAGTGTGTGGAATGAGAAGGAGTGTTGATGGAGTGCGTGGAATGAGTACGAGTGGGTATGGAGTGCGTGGAATGAGTAGGAGTGTTAGTGGAGTGCGTGGGATGAGTAGGAGTGACAATGGAGTGTGTGGTATGAGTAGGAATGTTAGTGGAGTGTGTGGAATGAGTACGAGTGACAATGGAGTGCGTGGAATGAGTACGAGTGGTTATGGAGTGTGTGGAATGAGTAGGAATGTTGATAGAGTGTGTGGAATGACGAGGAGTGACAATGGAGTGCGTGGAATGAGTAGGAGTGGGTATGGAGTGCGTGGTATGTCCTCCTCACTCCTTCACAACCAAGGATACATTGACGGCAGATGGGTCGACGCAGACAGTGGTAAAACCTTCCCTGTTACTAACCCGGTCAATGGAGAGGTTAGTAGATGTGTGTGTGTATGTGTAAGTAGATGTGTGTGTGTGTGTAAGTAGCTGTGTGTGTAGATGTAGGTTAGTAGATGTGTGTGTATGTAGATGTAAGTAGCTGTGTGTATGTGTAAGTTGCTGTGTGTGTATGTGTAAGTTGCTGTGTGTGTGTATGTGTAAGTAGCTGTGTGTGTGTGTGTAAGTAGCTGTGTGTGTGTGTGTAAGGTGTGTGTAGCTGTGTGTGTAGATGTAGAGTTGTAGATGTAAGTAGCTGTGTGTGTGTGTGTAAGTTGCTGTGTGTGTGTGTAGATGTAGAGTTGTAGATGTAAGTAGCTGTGTGTGTGTGTGTAAGTAGCTGTGTGTGTGTGTGTAAGGTGTGTGTAGCTGTGTGTGTAGATGTAGAGTTGTAGATGTAAGTAGCTGTGTGTGTGTGTGTAAGTTGCTGTGTGTGTGTGTAGATGTAGAGTTGTAGATGTAAGTAGCTGTGTGTGTGTGTGTAAGTAGCTGTGTGTGTGTGTAAGTAGCTGTGTGTGTAGATGTAGAGTTGTAGATGTAAGTAGCTGTGTGTGTGTGTGTAAGTAGCTGTGTGTGTGTGTAAGTAGCTGTGTGTGTAGATGTAGGTTAGTAGCTGTGTGTGTGTGTGTAAGTAGCTGTGTGTGTGTGTAAATAGCTGTGTGTGTGTGTAGATGTAGAGTTGTAGATGTAAGTAGCTGTCTGTGTGTGTGTGTAAGTTGCTGTGTGTGTGTGTAGATGTAGAGTTGTAGATGTAAGTAGCTGTGTGTGTGTGTGTGTGTAAGGCCCGCTTCACACGACACGACCATCAGCGCGACCACCATTGATACTGAACATTTTATTTAACTCACAAGAATCTCTCCCACTAATTTGACCAGAGGACCGAGATTGTCGTTGTTTGACCAGAGGACGGAGGAAACCCATGAAACTATGATATTACAGAACGCAGGAAATAATGTGCTCTAGGAATTTTCACTTGATTATTTTGGTCAAAGCCTCCGTCAACCAATGTCACTCACTATAACTGGGAATTTAAATGTGTTATAATATGTTGATACACTTCTTTCATTTATTTCCTGTATTTATATCCTATGTGTTGGTTTTGGGTATTATATATATATGTTCTTATTACCTGTTTCTGTCTTGCTTTCTTTTTGTTTATCTCACTTTTCTATTTACTATCTCCATCTATATATCACTTCCAGTGTGTCTTTATCTTTATTTCTGTTTATCTCTCTTTATTGTTTACTATCTTCATCAATAAATCTCTCTCTCTCTCTCTCTTGCTTGCGCAATTGTGAGTACATCACAATAACAATTGCTGCTTCTTCCACCTCCATGATGAGACCGTGAGTGGTAGGAATGGCTCCAAAATATCCTTGGTCGCGTCGGAGAATGAAAAGCGACTATGGTCGCGCGGCCAATAATCTCGTGGTCGCGTCGTGTGAAGGGGGCCTAAGTAGCTGTGTGTGTAGATGTAGGTTAGTAGATGTAAGTAGCTGTGTGTGTGTAAGGTGTGTGTAGCTGTGTGTGTGTAAGGTGTGTGTAGCTGTGTGTGTGTTTCCTGTCAATGGAGAGGTTAGTAGATGTGTGTGTGTGTGTGTGTGTAGGTGTAGGGGAGGTGGCCGAGTGGTTAGTGTTCTGGACTCGCAACCTAGAGGTCGGGAGATCGATCCTCTCAGGTGAGGACCTGAGAATATTTACTCTTCCGATTTGAGTTTGAGGCACTAACTATAAGGCCACCAAACGTACCATAACACCCTCACTGGTACCATAACACCCTCACTGGTACCATAACACCCTCACTGGTACCATAACACCCTCACTGGTACCATAACAACCTCACTGGTACCATAACACCCTCACTGGTACCATAACACCCTCACTGGTACCATAACACCCTCACTGGTACCATACCACCCTCACTGGTACCATAACACCCTCACTGGTACCATAACACCCTCACTGGTACCATAACACACTCACTGGTACCATAACACACTCACTGGTACCATAACACACTCACTGGTACCATAACACCCTCACTGGTACCATAACACCCTCACTGGTACCATAACACCCTCACTGGTACCATAACACCCTCACTGGTACCATAACACACTCACTGGTACCATAACACACTCACTGGTACCATAACACCCTCACTGGTACCATAACACACTCACTGGTACCATAACACACTCACTGGTACCATAACAGCTGCAGTATTTGGGAATTACCCTCACTTCCCTCCCTCTGTGGCTGGGTACCAGTTCGGAAGTCGTGACGTGTGTGTGTGTGTGTGAGTGTTGGAACAGAGTGGAAGAGTATGTAAAGGAGAGTAACATGAGGGGCAGAGTAGGGAGTAAGGAGGGAGTGTTGGAACAGAGTGGAAGAGTATGTAAAGGAGAGTAATATGAGGGACAGAGTAGGGAGTAAGGAGGGAGTGTTGGAACAGAGTGGAAGAGTATGTAAAGGAGAGTAATATGAGGGACAGAGTAGGGAGTAAGGAGGGAGTGTTGGAACAGAGTGGAAGAGTATGTAAAGGAGAGTAATATGAGGGACAGAGTAGGGAGTAAGGAGGGAGTGTTGGAACAGAGTGGAAGAGTATGTAAAGGAGAGTAACATGAGGGACAGAGTAGGGATGGATAAATAGATAGATAGATAGATAGATAGAAAAATAGATAGATAGATAATTAGATAGATAGATAGACAGATAAATAGATAGACAGATAGATAAATAGATAGATAAATAGATAGATAGATAGATAAATAGATAAATAGATAAATAAATAAATAGATAGATAAATAAATAAATAAAGATAGATAGAAAATAGATAGGTAGATAAATAGATGTAATTAAAACAAACGTTGTATTACTCTAAATGACTGATATAGATAAGAGAAAAAAATATACAGTGTGTTTAAAAAGTTATTTGTTTAAAGGGAGATTCTATAAGGTTAGTAAATGGAAAGGTCTCTCATTAAGTTAGGTTAGGTTAGGTTAGGTTAGGTTGGGTTAGGTTAGGTTAGGTTAGGTTAGGTTAGGTTAGATTAGGTTAGGTTAGGTTGGGTTGGGTTGGGTTAGGTTAGGTTAGGTTAGGTTAGGTTGGGTTAGGTTAGGTTAGGTTAGGTTAGGTTAGGTTGGGTTGGGTTAGGTTAGGTTAAGTTAGGCTAGATCAGGCTAGGTTAGGTTATTTTAGGTTAGGTTAGGTCAAATTAGATCAGGTTAGGTTAGGCTAGATCAGGTTAGGTTAGATTGGGTTAGGTTAGATCAGATTAGGTTAGGCTAGGTCAGGTTAGGCTAGGTCAGATTAGGTTAGGTTAGGTTAGGTTAAGTTAGGTCAGGCTAGGTTAGGTTAGGTTAGGTCAGGTCAGGTCAGGTCAAATTAGATCAGGTTAGGTTAGATTAGGTTAGGTTAGGTTATGTTAGATTAGGTTAGGTTAGGTTAAATAAAAAGTTTAATTAACACACTGTATGTTTTGTTATCTCCTCAGTTATAAGTTTGTTGACCTTCAGATTAATGCAGTGTCAATCAGAAGTACTCATGTTAATCAGATGTACTCATGTCAATCAGAAGTACTCATGTTAATCAGATGTACTCATGTTAATCAGATGTACTCATGTTAATCAGAAGTGCCGGTACTCGTGTCTGTGTGTATTATTTTTGTATTATCATTGTATTATTTTGTATTATTTTTGTATTAGTTTGTATTATTTTGTATTATTTTGTATTATTTTTGTATTATTTTTGTATTATCATTGTATTATTATTATTATATTATCATTATATTGTATTTATTTCATTATCATTATTTATCATTATACTGTATTATTATATTATCATTGTATTATTTTTGTATTATCATTATATTATTTTTGTATTATCATTATACATGTATTATCATTATATCATTGTATTATATTATCATTATTATTATTGTTTTTATTTCATTATCATTATATTATCATCATTATATTATCATTATATTATTATTATTATTGTATTTATTTCA
>JAWQEG010005738.1:45000-55000 GCA_033782935.1 Petrolisthes cinctipes
TTATTATTATTATTATTGTTATTATTATTATTATTATTATTATTATTATTATTATTATTATTATAAGGATATTTAATTGTGTCTGTACTAAAATTATACTCATTCCTTAATTAATGCTAAATAAATAATTAATTGTTATTATTGTTATGCATTACAGGGTGAAGTTATTATTATTATTATTATAAGGTGTTGCAAAATCATACATGTGTTATTATTATTATTATTATTATTATTATGAGGATATATAATTGTGACTGTACTTAATTAACTTTAAATAATTAATTGTATTGTTATTATTGTTATTCATTACAGGGAGAAGTAATACCCAGTCCACACACCAGTAAAGAAATGTTATTCATACGACAACCAATTGGTGTGGCGTCATTAATTACACCAGTAAGTATTACCTGTATATATATACATACATACAGATATACATACATACACACCAGTACATACATACATACATACATAAATATACATACACACCAGTACATACATACACACCAGTACATACATACATACAGATATACATAAATATACATACACACCAGTACATACATACATACATATAGATATACATAAATATACATACACACTGGTACATACATACATACAGATATACATAAATATACATACACACCAGTACATACATACATACATATAGATATACATAAATATACATCACACCGGTACATACATTCATACAGATATACATAAATATACATACACACCATTACATACATACACGTACACACCAGTAAATATATATATACATACATACATGCACACACCAGTAAATATATATATACATACATACAAATATACATAAATATACATACACACCAGTACATACATACATACACATATACATAAATATACATACACACCAGTACATGTACATACATACATACACGCACACACCAGTAAATATATATGTATATACATGCATACATACACCAGTACATACACATATATACATACACACATATATACACCAGTACACACACGCATGCACATATACATATAAATACACCAGTACACACACACATTGGCCTATTTCACAATAGAAGTCGCAGACAGGGAAAAAACCGACAGAAAAAGATTCGTGTAATCAGCAGTACAAAAAAGAGGAAAATGCCTAGTGTTGTGAAAGTGTTAGAAGTGATAGAAGTTCCCCGCCTGTGGTATGACCTCCCCTCTGTGTTCCTATCTAACGTGACCTCCCTATGTAACAAATTCGACGAACTGGTGAATACAGTGAACATGGTCAGAGCTGATGTAGTTTGTGTTACAGAAGCCTGGCAAGTTATACCAGAGTTGTGTGGCATTGCAAATTACGACCTATTCCACTGTCTTAGAACAGAAAAACGAGGAGGTGGACTTGTGATGTTTGCACACAACAAATATAAAGCCGAGCGCCTGAACGTTGAAACCCCCAGGGAACTTGAGGTCATGTGGGTAAGATTAACACCTCCATGTCACCCTCGCCACACTGCCTCCATCATTTGTGGTTTGGTGTATCATCCCCCACGTGCACCCACCCATGCCCTGCTCGTCGACCACATCATCAACACCTGTGACACCCTACGAGCAAGATATCAATCTTCCAAAATGGTTATATGTGGTGACTTCAACCAACTAGATACCAGAGAAATAGAAGATCAACTGAACATCACCCAGATTGTTAACTTTCCCACCCACGAACAAAACACCCTAGACCTCATTATCACTGACCTGACAGACCAGTACCTACCACCTCAACCACTTCCACCGGTGGGAAGAAGCAACCATCTCTCTGTGTTTTGGGCCCCTGTCACTACCACCTCCCACCACCAAGATAACCATACCACCAAGATATGTAGACCAACACCAGACTCTGCTATCAGACAGTTTGGACAGTGGCTGATACAGTACCCGTGGACTGAGGTACTAACTGTTAGTGACGTTGACAGGAAGTGGGAGAATTATCAAACCACCATCACTCAGGCCTACTACCACTTCTTTCCTACTAAGGAGGTTAGGAATCACCCTGCTGACCTACCATGGATAACACCACGGATTAAGAGGCTGATGGAGCAGCGCAACAAGGCGTTCTACGATGACAGGAGGAGGTATAACACGCTACGCAACAAGGTCATCACAGAAATTAAAGCTGCCAAAAAGTTGTACTACCCAACAAAAATTCACCACCTGAAACAAACCAACATCAGTCAGTGGTACAACAAATTGAAGGACCTGTGTGGGATGGGGAAAAAGTCACCTTCTATTCCCTGTGTTGACGGACATACCAGCCAGGAAGCAGCTAATCTCATCAATGACCATTTCGCCAGGATCTGTCAAACCCTGCCCAGACTGGACTCAGCCCAATTACCAGCCTACCTACCCTCCATCCCTCCCCCACGCGTTAATGAGCACGAGGTCTACTATAAGCTCTTAAGCTTTAAGCTCAAACGCTCCACTACCCCTATTGACCTTCCCGTTAAATTGTACCGTGAGTTTGCTGTTGAGCTTGCAAAACCCCTTTGTTCAATAATTAATGCATCACTTAGTCAGAGTAAATGCCCACAGGATTGGAAGACAGCTTATGTCACTCCAATACCAAAAGTTTCAAAACCCCAGTCACTTGATCAATTAAGACCCATTGCAATAACCCCCCTCCCAAGCCTGTTATGTGAAAGCTTTGTGTTCGACTGGGTTTCAGCCAACATCTCAAATGTAATTGACCCCCAACAATTTGGAAATATGAAGTCATCATCAACCACCCATTGTCTCATAAGCCTGCTAGACTTTATATACAGTAACCTAGAAAAAAGAAAGACCTCAGTTGCCCTTGCATTCATAGATTTCAGAAAGGCTTTTGATTTAGTAGACCATAACGTAATACTAAGGAAAGCTCTTGACATCGGAGTGGAGCCCAGTCTAGTGGCATGGCTGGCAAACTTCCTGTGTGACAGACGTCAGGCAGTGCGTCACCAGGGTGCAGTATCCGAACACCAACACCTCTCGTGTGGTGTGCCCCAGGGGACGAGGATGGGACCTTTGTGTTTCCTCATCCTAATCAATGACGCCTTAACCGATACAATCTTTCGCTGGAAATATGTGGATGATTCAACCGTTGGGACAGTAATTAACAACTTGTCTCCTGACTACCACCTCTTGCAACAACACCTGACCAACCTCCAAACGTGGACCAACAACAACAACGTCTCCATCAACCACGGCAAGACAGTAGTGATGCAATTTCACACGGCTACCACACCACCACCACCACCAGTGATAACACTAGGACAGCACCAAGTACAAGTAGTGGACACCACCAAGTTATTAGGTGTCATGCTGGATGAAAAACTGAACTGGAAATGTCACATCAGCACCATCATCCAGTCAGCAACATACCGCCTGTATCTACTAAGGCGGCTGAAGTCCCTAGGCACACCACAAAAGGAGTTAGTAGCAATCTACAACACCTTCATCATCCCCAAGCTGACGTACGCCTCCCCCGCCTGGTCTTCATCCATCAACCAAACACAGAGGCAGCAGCTGGAGAGGGTACAAAAGAGGGCATGTCGAGTCATTCTGGGAACGGCATACGACACATACCAACAAGCCCTGGATACCCTCAGATTACCACCTCTTGTCACCAGACACCAGCAGCTCCTCTGGGACTTTAGCAAACAGTTGCTAATCCACCCACGCCATAGAGACCTCCTCCCACCCACCATTCCCAAACCCCGCCACGTCCGTCACTATAACTTACTTAAACCCATCAGAGCTAGGACAGATAGATATAAAAATAGCCCAATCCCCACAATAGTCTCCTTGATAAACAAAAGGCACATTTAAATTTAAATATATTTACTATATATAATATATGTCCATGTGTGAGTGAATATGCGTGATTGTAAATTGTGTACGTCTGTGTGTGAATGAATATTATGTGTGTATGTGTGAGAATGTATTTGTGTATGTATGTTCATTCATCTATATGTACCTATAAGTATCACCCATTTCCATTACCATTTTATAATGTATATTTTCAGCCCTTGGCTGCATGTCTCAAATAAACCTTTTATTATTATTATTATTATATTATTACATACATACACCAGTACACACACACACAAACACACACCAGTACATAATACATATACATACACACATACACACCAGTACACACACACATACACACCAGTACACACACACACACACACACATTATTATTATTATTATTATTATTATTTCTTCTATAGGTAAGGTTAGGTTAGAAGATGATTAGGTTAAGTTAAGTTAGGTTAGGTAAGGTTAGGTTAGGTTAGGCAAGGTTAGGTTAAGTTAGAAGATAATTAAATTAGTTTAGGTTAAATTAGAGGATATTAGATTAAGTTAAGTTACATTAGAGAATGATTAGATTAAGTTAAGTTGAATTAAAGAATGATTAAGTTAAGTTTTTTTAAGTTAAGTTAAGTTAAATTAGTAGATGATTAAGTTAACCTCACATACCTACATTTACAGTGGAACTTCCCGAATGCAATGATTACACGAAAGGCTAGGTTAGATTAGGCTAGGGATAGGATAGGTTAGGTTAGGTTAGGTTAGGCTAGGTTAGATTAGGTTAGGGATAGGTTAGATTAGTTTAGGTTAGGTTACTAGATGATTAGATTAGCTTAGGTTAGGTGAGTAGATGATTAGATTAGGTTAGGTTAAATTAGAGTATGATTAAATTAAGTTAGATTAGGTTAGGTTAGTTTAGATTAGGCTAGGTTAGGTTAGGTTAAATTAGTAGATGATTAACCTAACCTAACCTAACTTTTACAGTGGAACTTCCCGAATGCCATGATTACCCGTAAGGCTAGGTTAGGTTAAGGATAGGATAAGCTAGATTAAATTAGATTAGGTTAGGTTAGATTAGATTAGATTAGATTAATGTAGGTTAAATTAGAGTATGATTAATTTAAGTTAAGTTAGGTAAGGCTATGCTAATTATTCCCGTCACTTTTACATTTACAGTGGAACTTACCGAATGCAATGATTACCCGTAAGATTAGATGGTTTACAGTCCATCCGCCCCAGTCACGATGCGCCCCAAGTCCATTCGCCCCAGAAGTTGTAGTTGATATGCCCCAAACTGCTCAATATTGAGTTGTTGTGCCCCCAGTAATAATAGTTTTAATATAAAAAAAGTATTTATTGCATATTCATACGTCATGAAAACCTCTTTATTGCATCAAATACAGTATTTTAAACATAAAAGGTGACAAAACAGGATGAAAAGACTAGTATGGTACAAAATAGGAACATTCGGCAAGTAGTTGTATTGGTGACAGATGTCCATTAGTGTACCGAGGATATCCCAGCAATTATACAAACGGGCCTGGAGTGTCCTATAGGATTTTATCTGGATGCGCTTGATTTTCCTGTCAGACACTAACTTAAGTGTCCTATCAATATCTTCTGCTTCTTCTTTTAGAAGGGTAGTTAGGACATAGAATGGTAATTGGTTCTTTCCCACATTACTGTTGAGGTGGTTGTGTCACCCTTCCACATTATTGTTGGTCCTCACATTAAGTTTGTAAACACTCCAGCTATATAGTCGGGGGAAAGATAGTGGATGTGATCCACTGGTTGCAAATGTACACAACAAGAGTAATTAAGTTATGGGTAAGGGCTGTAAATGAAATTAGTTCGTCAAATGTTGTATTGATATCCTCACATGGCAGGTATGGAAGTGCAAACAACTTTCTTATAAACTTGTGTGTACCACAGTCTTGGCAATAATCAACTTGCCAGCCATGGGCCTACACTTGTCGCCACACTGCCTGGGCCCAGTGAAATCCGCAGCCGTGGATGGTCACTGTGGTTAACACCTTTGGTATGGCTCACTATATTACACACTCATAACCAACAATGACACACTCCACAGCAACAGTATCGGCTAAATCCGTTCACCCAATGATCAGAACTGAATTGGGTTAACCTATAGTAGCCTATATAGTATTTGTATGAGACAATATTTGTACTCCAAAGTAACCTCATTTGGCTGGTTCATCCAATGTATACGAGTTGGGGCACAACGACTTGGTTGTGGGGCGCATCAACTTCCCCACGAGTAGATGTGCCCCAACTTACAGGGCGAATGGACTTGGGGTACATCGTCACGGGGGCGGATGGACCTGCTACCGATTAGATTAGGTTAGGTTAGGCTAGTCTAGGTTAAATAAGAATATGATTGAATTAAATTAGATTAGATTAACCTAACCTAACCTAACCTAACCTTACCTTTACAGTGGAACTTCCCGAATGCAATGATTACACGAAAGGCTGGAGCAGCTTTGGCCAGTGGCTGTACCTGTGTTGTGAAGCCAGCTGAGGACACACCATTGTCTGCCCTCGCAATAGCACACCTGGCACATGAAGCGGGCATTCCACCTGGTGTGTTAGTGTGTGTGTGTGTGTGTGTTGGTGTTAGGAGGAGTGTGTGTGTGTGTATGTGTGTGAAGGTGTCAGAAGGAGTGTGTGTGTGTGTATGTGTGTGTGAAGGTGTCAGAAAGAGTGTGTGAGTGTGTGTGTGTGTCTTGGTGTGTACTGGTTTGTGTGTGTGTGAAGGTGTTAGAAGGAGTGTGTGTGTGTGTTGGTGTGTGTGTATTGGTTTGTGTGTGTGTGTTTGTGTGTGTGTGTGTGTTGTGAAGCCAGCCGAGGACACACCATTGTCTGCCCTCGCAATAGCACACCTAGCACATGAAGCGGGCATTCCACCTGGTGTGTATTGGTGTGTGTGTGTGTCAGAAGGAGTGTGTGTGTATGTGTGTGAAGGAGTGTGTGTGTGTGTGTGTTGGTAAGTGTGTGAGTGTGTGTGTGTGTCAGAAGGAGTGTGTGTGTATGTGTGTGTATGTGTGTGAAGGAGTGTGTGTGTGTGTGTGTATTGGTTTGTGTGTGTGTGTGAAGGTGTTAGAAGGAGTGTGTGAGTGTGTGTGTGTGTGTGTGTGAAGGTGTCAGAAGGAGTGTGTGTGTGTGTGTATTGGTTTGTGTGTGTGTGTGAAGGTGTTAGAAGGAGTGTGTGTGTGTGTGTATTGGTTTGTTTGTGTGTGTGTGTTGTGAAGCCAGCCGAGGACACACCATTGTCTGCCCTGGCTATAGCACACCTGGCACATGAAGCGGGCATTCCACCTGGTGTGTTGGTGTGTGTGTGTGTTAGAAGGAGTGTGTGTGTATTGATGTGTGTATGTGTGTGAAGGTGTTAGAAGGAGTGTGTGTGTGTGTGTGTGAAGGTGTTAGAAGGAGTGTGTGTGTGTGTGTGTGAAGGTGTGTGTGTGTGTGTTGGTGTGTGTGTGTCAAGGTGTCAGAAGGAGTGTATGTGTGTGTTGGTGTGTGTGTATTGGTTTGTGTGTATGTGTGTTGGTGTCTGTGTTGTGAAGCCAGCCGAGGACACACCATTGTCTGCCCTCGCAATAGCACACCTGGCACATGAAGCGGGCATTCCACCTGGTGTGTTGGTGTGTGTGTGTGTGTTAGAAGGAGTGTGTGTGTATGTGTGTTGGTGTGTGTGTGTGTGTGTGTGAAGGTGTCAGAAGGAGTGTGTGTATATGTGTATGTGTGTGAAGGAGTGTGTATATGTGTGAAGGTGTCAGAAGGAGTGTGTATGTATGTGTATGTGTGTGAAGGAGTGTGTGTGTGTGAAGGTGTCAGAAGGAGTGTGTGTGTGTCTTGGTGTGTACTGGTTTGTGTGTGTATGTGTATGTGTGTGAAGGTGTGTGTGTGTGTGTGTGAAGGTGTTAGGAGGAGTGTGTGTGTGTATATATTGCTTTGTTTATTGGTGTGTGTATGTGAAGGTGTCAGGAGTGTGTGTGTGTGTTGGTATATGTGTGTGTGTATGTGAAGGTGTCAGAAGGAGTGTGTGTGTGTGTTGGTATATGTGTGTGTGTATGTGAAGGTGTCAGAAGGAGTGTGTGTGTGTGTGTATGTGTGTGAAGGAGTGTGTGTGTGTGTTGGTGTGTGTAATGGTTGATAATTTATGCTTGGAAATATCTATATGTGTGTGTGTTGGTGTATTGATGTAAATATTGGTGTGTATGTGTGTGTGTACTTGTGTGTGTGTGTGTGTTGGTTTGTTTATTGATTTGTGTATGTGAAGGTGTCAGAAGGAGTGTATATGTGTGTTGGTTTATGTGTATACTGATGTATGTGTGTGTGTGTGTGAAACTAACATACGCTGAATTATAATTTCGATAGTAATAATAATAATAATAATAATAAAATAATAACAACAACAACCATAATAATATAAATAATAATAATAATAATAACAAAAATAATAATAATAATAATAATAATAAGAAGAAAAATAATAAGAACAATAATAATAATAACAAAAACAATAATAATAACAAAAACAATAATAAAAACAATAATAATAATAATAAAAACAATAATAATAATAATAATAATAAAAACAATAATAAAAACAATAATAATAATAACAAAAACAATAATAATAATAATAATAAAAACAATAATAAAAACAATAATAATAATAACAAAAACAATGATAATAATAATAATAATAACAACAACAACAATAACAACAATAACAAAAACAATAAAAATAATAATAATAATAATAATAATGTGTGTAAATAATTATGTGTGTAATATTTCAGGTGTGTTCAACGTAGTAACGAGTTCCCGTACCAACACTCCAGATGTGGGTAAACTCATGTGTACCTCATCTAAAGTAGCGGGTGTGTCATTCACTGGTGAGTGTGTGTAATGAGTGTGTAATGTTATAGTGTGTGTGTAATTATAATGAGTGTGTAATGTTATAGTGTGTGTGTAATTATAATGAGTGTGTAATGTTATAGTGTGTGTGTAATGTTATAGTGTGTAATTATTGTGAGTATATGTAATGAGTGTGTAATTTTATAGCATGTAATTATTGTGAGTATGTAATGTAATGAATGTGTAATGTTATAGAATGTAATTATAGTATGTATGTAATGTTAGTGAGTGTGTAATGTTATAGCATGTAATTATAGTATGTGTGTAATGTTAGTGAGTGTGTAATGTTATAGCATGTAATTATTGTGAGTATGTAATGTAATGAGTGTGTAATGTTATAGTATGTAATTATAGGATGTATGTAATGTTAGTGAGTGTGTAATGTTATAGTATGTGTGTAATGTTAGCGTGTGTGTAATTAACTTCTGAGAGTATGTAATGAAGGTGTAATGTTATAGTGTGTTATTATAATATGTATTGTTGTGCTTTATCCTAACCCCAGGGGTCTTCATTGTGCGTCTCGCGAGCCAGTGGCGGCTCGCAATGACCTGATTGGCAGCTCCCAAGAAAGAGAGAGAAGAGAGAAAGAGAGAGAGAAGAGAGAGAGAGAGAGAGAGAAGAGAGAGAGAGAGAGAGAGAAAAAAGAAAAAGGAGAAAAGGAGAAGAGGAGAAACATTAAATGAAGGGTGTTTTTTTTTTTTTGTATTATTAAAGTCAAGAATTTCAGTATAATTTATTAATAATATATTGTTACTAGTATTGTTCTATAAATCTGTGGTTATGGAAACCCACAAAAATATATAATTTAGTTCCTATATACAGGGTGTCCGGAATTTTTTGCCCGAAAATTTGGCAAATGCATCCTTTATTAATTCTGAAAAGAAAATACTCTATTGATGTTGTCTTTTTTTTTTCTCTAGTTTAGCGGTAATTGAGACATTTAAATGTGTGACAGAACGTTAGGTAATGTACACAGAGGCAGCCCCGAGCCGCGCCCCAAAGCCCGTTGAGTTGCCAAGTCGGAATAAACGTACATTGTATTTCAAATTTTACACATTATTCTCAAAACTGTGTTATACTTATCAATCAATAATCATTAGACAGGACATTTTTATACAAGAGTATGTCACTTGAAAACAGGGTAGGCTTCATAAAGTTCAAGAAATTTGAATAAAATAAGTAGGTTATACGGCAGATGGCACCCGAGGGGTGGAGAGATTTGCCG
>JAWQEG010005738.1:62500-68483 GCA_033782935.1 Petrolisthes cinctipes
GTGTAAGGAGGGAGGTGTGTGTGTGTGTGTGGGTAAGGAGGGGAGGAGTGGGTGTGTGTGTGTGTGTGTGTGTGGAGGGATGGTGTGTGTGTGTGTGTAAGGAGGGAGAGGTGTGTGTGTGTGTGTGTGTGGGTAAGGATGGGGTGTGTGTGTGTGTGTGTGTGTGGTTTGTTGTTGATTGAGGGTGTGTGTGTGTGTAAGGAGGGAGAGGTGTGTGTGTGTGTAAGGAGGGAGGTGTGTGTGTGGGTAAGGAGGGATGGTGTGTGTGTGTGTGTGGGTAAGGAAGGATGGTGTGTGTGTGTGGGTAAGGATGGGGTGTGTGTGTGTGTGTGTGTGTGTAGGGACCACTCATCAACGCCAATCAGTACAAACGGGTAAGGATGGAGGGGTGTGTGTGTGTGTGTGTGTATGAGGAAGGAGGGGTGTGTGTGTGTGTGTGTGTGTGTGTAGGGACCACTCATCAACGCCAATCAGTACAAACGGGTAAGGAGGGATGGGAGGGGTGTGTGTGTGTGTGTGTGTGTGGTTTGTTGTTGTTGATATGGGTGGGATGGGGTGAGGGTGTGTGTGTGTGTGTGTGTGTGTGTGTGTGTGGGGTTTGTTGTTGTTGATATGGGTGGGATGGGGTGAGGGTGTGTGTAGGGGTGTAAGGATGGGGTGAGGATGTAAGGATAGGGTGTGTTTTATTGATTAAGTGAAAGGGTTAAGGATGGGGTGAGAATGTAAGGATAGGTGTGGTTTGAAGATATGGGGTGAGGATGGGTGTGATTTGAAGGGGTGGTAAGGATGGGGTGAGGATGTAAGGATAGGGTGTGTTTTATTGATTGATTGAAGGGGTAAGTAGGATGTGTGGTTTGATGATGGGGAGGTAAGGATGGGTATATTATTATTATTACTTCCCACACCATAACAATATATTATTATTAATAGTATTATTATTATTATTATTATTGTTATTATTATTTCTTCCCACATCATAACAGTATATTATTATTATTACTGTATTATTATTATTATTACTATTATTATTATTATTATTACTATTATTATTATTATTATTACTATTATTATTATTATTATTACTATTATTATTATTATTATTACTATTATTATTTTTATTTTTATTATTATTACTAATATTATTATTACTATTACTATTATTACTATTACTACTACTACTACTATTATTATTCTATCTTTCCACAGGTTGAGAGGATAGTGGAAGAGTCAGTAAAATGTGGAGCGGAATTAGTGTTAGGTGGATCCAAAGCTGAGTTAGGCGGACTCTTCTATCCACCCACCATACTCACAAACGTCAAACCAAACATGCCCTGCTTCACCGAGGAAATATTCGGTCCTGTCGTAGCCATAAGGAAGTAAGTCTAAATAAAACCCTATTTTTTTTTTAAACAAACGCTATTTTTTTTATAAACAAACGCTATTTTTTTTTTATAAACAAACGCTATTTTTTTTATAAACAAACGTAATTTTTTTATAAACGAATGCTATTTTTTTTATAAACAAACGCTATTTTTTTATAAACAAACGCTTTAATTTTTTTATAAACAAACGCTATTTTTTTTATAAACAAACGCTATTTTTTTTTTATAAACAAATGCTATTTTTTTTTATAAACAAACGTGGTTTTTTTTATAAACAAACGCTTTTATTTTTTATAAACAAACGCTATTTTTTATAAACAAACGCTATTTTTTTTATAAACAAACGCTATTTTTTATAAACAAACGCTATTTTTTTTATATAAACAAACGCAATTTTTTTTCATATAAACAAACGCTATTTTTTATAAACAAACGCTATTTTTTTTTATAAACAAACATTTTTTTTTTTTATAAACAAACATTTTTTTTTTTTTTTTAAACAAACGCTATTTTTTTTATAAACAAACGCTATTTTTTATAAACAAACGCTATTTTTTTTTTTTTTTAGGTACCACACTTACTAACAATGACACATTTAAGGTTAGGTTAGGGAACAGACTTACTAACAATGACACACACTTTAGGTTAGGTTAGGGACCACACTTACTAACAATGACACATACTGAAGGTTAGGTTAGGTTAGGGACCACACTTACTAATAATGACACATACTAAAGGTTAGGTTAGGTTAGGGACCATACTTACTAACAATGACACACACTTTAGGTTAGGTTAGGTTAGGGACCACACTTACTAACAATGACACACACTATATGTTAGGTTAGGTTAGGTTAGGTTGGGTTAGGTTAGGTTAGGTTAGGTTAGGTTAGGTTAGGTTAGGTTAGGTTAGATTAGATTAGGTTAGATTAGATTAGATTAGGTTAGATTAGATTAGATTAGATTAGATTAGATTAGAATAGGTTAGGTTAGATTAGGATAGATTAGATTAGGTTAGGATAGATTAGATTAGGTTAGGATAGGTTAGGTTAGATTAGATTAGGTTAGGTTAGGTTAGGTTAGATTAGATTAGGTTAGGTTAGGTTAGGTTAGATTAGATTAGATTAGATTAGGATAGGATAGGATAGGTTAGATTAGATTAGATTAGATTAGATTAGAATAGAATAGGATAGGTTAGGATAGGTTAGGTTAGGTTAGGTTAGATTAGATTAGATTAGGTTAGGTTAGGTTGGAGTGATTTGATTCCTCCAAAGTATGCCAGGAAACACACCCAGAGGAAAATAATTAATGGTATCTTGTTGCCTGGAGTAGTTTGGAGGATTCGTTTACTCCAGATTTACCAACCCAAAACAATATCTCCTTAAGAATTAAATATAAATGTTTTTCACACACACACACACACACACACATACATACATAAAGACTAAATTACACACACACAGAATTGATTAAACTTTACACACACATACACACATAGACTTGATTAAACTTGACACACACACACACACACACAGACTAGATTAAACTTTACACACACATACACACATAGACTAGATTAAACTTGACACACACACACACACATAAAAAATTGATTACACACACACACACACATACACATAAAGAATTGATTACACACACACACACACACACATAAAGAATTGATTACACACACACACACACACACATACACACAGAATTGATTACACACACACACACACACAGAATTGATTACACACACACACACACACACACACACAGAATTGATTACACACACACACACATATACACATAAAGAATTGATTACACACACACACACATACACATAAAGAATTGATTACACACACACACACACAGAATTGATTACACACACACACACACACACACACACAGAATTGATTACACACACACACACAGAATTGATTACACACACACACACACACAGAATTGATTACACACACACACACACACACACAGAATTGATTACACACACACACACACACACACAGAATTGATTACACACACACACACACACAGAATTGATTACACACACACACACACACACACAGAATTGATTACACACACACACACACACACACAGAATTGATTACACACACACACACACACAGAATTGATTACACACACACACACACACACACAGAATTGATTACACACACACATAGACTAGATTAAACTTTACACACACACACATACACAGAATTGATTACACACACACACACACACACACACACAGAATTGATTACACACACACACACACACAGAGAATTGATTACACACACACACACACACACAGAATTGATTACACACACACACACACACACAGAATTGATTACACACACACACACACACAGAGAATTGATTACACACACACACACACAGAATTGATTACACACACACAGAATTGATTACACACACACACACACAATTGATTACACACACACACACACACATACATAGAATTGATTACACACACATACACACACAGAATTGATTACACACACACACACACACACACAGAATTGAATACACACACACACACACACAGAATTGATTACACACACACACACACACAGAATTGATTACACACACACACACACACAAACACAGAATTGATTACACACACACACACACAGAATTGATTACACACACACACACACACACAGAAATATAGTTTTCCAAATAGAGTAATAGACGAATGGAATAAATTACCAGAAGAAGTGGTGTGTGTCAAAAACATACACACACACATACACACACATACACACACACACACACACATTACCAGAAGAAGTGGTGTGTGTCAAAAACATACATAACTTTAAAGAAAAATATGATAATTGTGTTTTAAAATACGGGACATTACGAGCTGCACTCAATACTGTAAAGATACAAATAGGTAAGAACACACACACACACACACACACACACATAAAGACTAGATTACACACACACAGAATTTATTAAACCTTACACACACACACACACACACACATAAAGAATTGATTACACACACACACACACACACACCACACACACATAAAGACTAGATTACACACACACACAGACTAAACTAAACTTTATACACACACACAGACTAGATTAAACTTGACACACACACACACAGCAAACTAAATATTTCCATGGTTTTGTTTGACAGGTTTAACACACACACATGCACATAAAGAATTGATTACACACACACACATAAAGAATTGATTACACACACACACACACACACCAAACTAAATATTTCCATTGTTTTGTTTGACAGGTTTAACACAGAGGATGAAGCAGTAACCGAAGCCAACGCCAGTAACAACGGATTGGCTGCTTACTTCTACTCACAGAATGTCTCTCAGGTAAAGGGGGGGGAGAGTGGGGGTGGGGGTATGGGGGGGGGGGAAGAGGGGTGTGTGGTGTGTGTGTGTGTGGTTATGTAGGGTGGGGAAGAGGAGGGGGTATAGGGAAGAGGGTGTTGTGTGTGTGGTTATGTAGGGGGGAGGGAAGAGGGAAAGGGGTGTGGTTATGTAGGGTGGGGGTAAGAGGGGTGTGTGTGTGGTTATGTAGGGTGGGGGGGAGGGAAAGGGGTGTGGTTATGTAGGGTGGGGGGGAGGGGGGAAAGGGGTGATTATGTCAGAGGGGGGCGGTAAAGGGTGTGTCATTATGTAGGGGGTGAGGAAGGAGGGGGCGGGGTTATGAGGGGGTAGAGGGTGTGTGTGTGTGGTTTATTTAGGGGTGGGAAGAGGGGGGTGATGGAGGAATGGGGGAAGGGGGTATGTGGTTATGTAGGGGGGTGAGAGGAAAGGGAGTGTGGTTATGTAGGGGGGTGAAGGGGGGGTTATGTAGGGGGGGGGGAGGATTATGAAGGGTACACACACACACACACACACACATAAAAATCATCAAAAGAAAGTAATAACATCATCTATAAAATTGTGTATATATATTTAATTTTGTGCATAAATTTTGTATATATATATATTTAATTTTTATGTATATATATTTTAATTTTATGTATATATATTTAATTTTATGTATATATATATTTAATTAGTGTATATATATTTAATTTTATGTATATATTTTAAAATTTAATTTTATGTATATATATATATGTTTAATTATGTATATATATTAATGTTTGTGTATAAATTTTCTATATATATTTTATATTTCATGTATATGTGTTTAATTTTGTGTATATATTTTAATTTTACGTATATATATTTAATTTTACGTATATATTTTAAAATTAATGTATATATATATAATTTTATGTATATATATATGTTTAATTATGTATATATATTAATGTTTGTGTATAAATTTTCTATATATATTTTTTATTTCATGTATATGTGTTTAATTATGTGTATATATATTTAATTTATGTATATATGTGTTTAATTATGTGTATATATATTTAATTCATGTATATATTTTAATTTTACGTATATATATTTAAAATTATGTATATATGTGTTTAATTATGTATATATATATTTAATTTTATGTATATATATGTTTAATTATGTATATATTTTAATGTTTCAGACTTGGCGTGT